>JANAVB010013395.1:5692919-5912151 GCA_029216955.1 Iris pallida | reverse complement strand
GCCATTCGGTCTCAAGAATGCAGGAGCAACTTATCAACGAGCTATGAGCACTATATTTCGTGAACATGCAAAAAATAGTCGAATGCTACATTGATGATATTGCAGTCAAAGTCGACAAAAAGAGGATCACATCCAAGATTTGAAAACTATATTTGATCTAATGCGGCGGCATCAATTAAGGATGAACCCTACTAAGTTTCTTAGGCGTCTCTAGTGGCAAATTTCTCGGCTTCGTCATTACCTCGAAAGGTAACATAGATCCCGAGAAGATCAAAGCATCCAAGAGATGCGTCCTCCACGCACTAAAAGAGACTACGAGGAGTTCAAGGAAGGATCGCTTATATCAGGAGATCATCTCTAACCTTTCAGGACGCTGCAGAACCATTCAACAAACTATAAAGAAAGGTATTTCTTTTCGTCTGGGACTGACGAATGTCAGAAAGCATTTGATGACATAAAATAATATCTGATGAACCTCAGTATTGGTACCTCCTTTCAGGAATACCGTTCCTTCTATATACCCGAGCAACGAGTCATCATTGGTGCGCTGCTCGCTCAAAAGCTAAAAATGGTCATGAACAAGCCATTTACTATCTCAGTCGTACCATGACCGGAGCTGAACCTCGATATTCACCGGTCGAAAATAATGTCTAGCCCTTATGTTCGCTGTCCAAAAGAGCGACATTATATATTGGCCAGACATTCATGTCATTCAGGATCAACCCTATCGAGTCATGATGAAGAAACCAAGTGTTTTGAATTCTCGATTGGCTAACTGAGGAATTTTACTTGCTCAGTATGATATGCACTATATCCCTCAGAAATCGGTCAAAGGACAAGCTTTAGCTGATTTTCTGGCTGCTCATTCAATTCCAAAAAATTCAAAACTCTACGATAAAATCCCAGATGAAGTTTTAGATTCAAACCAAATTGCTGAAGAACATCCTACTTGGCGTCTATTCTTTGACGGAGCTTCAAGAATAGGTCCTAATGGTGACATTATCGCTGGGGTTGGAATTATTCTTGTATCGCCAGAAGGTCTTGCTATCCAAAGAGCTTATTCTCTCAATCAACCATGTTCAAACAACGTAGCTGAGTATAATGCACTGCTTATTGGTCTTCAACTCGCTAAACATCTGAATATTCAACATTTGGAAGTGTATGAAGATTCTAAACTCATTGTCAATCAGATAAGGGGTACTTATGAAGTCCGCCATCAAGATCTGATTCCTTATCATAGATCGGCTATATCTATGGCTTCGTCATTTGAAGGATTCTTTATCGAGCATGTTAGGCGAGCATGTAACACAGAAGCTGATGCTCTTGCTAATCTTACGGCGGTGTTAGCTATTCTGATTAGACGTCAGCAAATAATTGTTGTTTGCAATCGAGAATTATTTCATCTCGAAAACAATCTAACTCTGGGACTTCCAGTTGATATTGAAGAATCAACATCTCATGATGTCAATACAACAAGAGGATTTGGATTAAGTCGTAAATCATTATCATCTTTATCTGATTCTAGTATGGAATTCATCTTCAGTAATTCAGCTGAGACTCAGAATACTGATAAAGATTGGAGACTTCCTTTCTTAGATTTTGTATTGTATGATATCCTTCTAGATAATCCGAGTGAGGCAGCGTCTATCAGACGACGATCACTCAGATTCTATTACAATCATACTACAAAAACCTTATATCGTCGAGCTTATGATGGTTTACTTCTTTGATGTATTGCCGGTAGTGAAGCCCAACAAATTATTCGTGAAGTACATGATGGAATTTGTGGAGCACATCAGCCTGGACCAAAACTTCAAGACCGTATTCGATGCATGGGTTTTTATTGGCCCACTATGGTATCAGACGCCATCGAATATGCAAGAAAGTGTAAAGCTTGTCAAATCCATGCAGATTTTATTCATCAACTCTCAGAATTTCTACATCCAACGGCAGCATCATGGCCCTTCGAAGCTTGGGGCATGGACATTATTGGCCCGATCAATCCGCCGTCATCAAAAGGTCATCGGTTTATTCTCGCAATAACCGATTATTTCTCCAAATGGGCTGAAGCTATTCCTTTGTCTGAAGTCAAAACTTCTAATGTCATCAGCTTTATCAAGCATTATATCATCTGCAGATTTGGTATTCCTCGACGTATTATTCATGATAATGGACCACAGTTTGCCAGCCAGAAGTTTACTCGATTCTGTGACGATCATCGGATCAACAATATGGCTTCTACCGCATATAATCCGGCAGCTAACGGATTAGCGGAAGCTTTCAACAAGACCATCATTAAACTCTTAAAGAAGTTTTTTTCTACTAACAAACGTAATTGGAGTAAAAACTTGGTGAATGTTTGTGGGCTTACCGTACTACAGTTCGTAATGCCACCAAATATACACATTTCTCTTTGGTGTATGGATGCGAAGCTGTTCTTCCATTAGAGATTCAAATTCCTTCTTTAAGGATAGCAATCGCTAATAAACTTACCACCGAGAATAATGATCGTCTTCGACTTCAGGAATTAGAAGCTCTGGATGAAAAGCGGTTATATGCTCAACAGAATATCGAATTCTATCAAGCGAGAATCTCAAGAGCTTTTAACAAGAAAGTCAAAGTTCGAGCATATCAAAAAGGAGAACTTGTTCTTGCAGTTAGACGTCCGATGGCTATGACGCACATGAGTAAAGGCAAGTTCGATGCAAAATGGGAAGGTCCATTTATTGTGAATAAAGTCTTTTCTAATGGGGCATATCAGCTTACCACCATGGATGGTAAAGTCACTATGATGCCCATTAATGGCAAATTCTTGAAGAAATATTATATGTAATATTTTCACCTGTCAAGATTGTTCTCCTATCATTCCCTAGCTAGTAAAAATACCAAAGTCATTTTTTCTTTACAAGAATCGTTTCGATATCTTTTATCCCCAGTGGAAATAGATATTCTATTTTGTATCATTTTCTTAGCAAATTTGATATCTAAAAAATCACGTCCATATTATCTCTGAATTTTCTATCTCAGTATCATATTTATGAAAATGATATCTAGTCTTTTGAATCTCGAGTCCAAAGATCATGAAAAATTGAGTTCAAAGATATTTTTATATCTGAATTCTATTTTTTTCTAATCAGTATTAAACTAAGATCATTACTGGTTTAATATCATCTGATAGAATTACAAAGTTCATTTGTATATTCTATTCTATTGAAATGTGTCATGTATTATTTACCTCTGAACATATTTTCTATGAATACATCATTATCAAAACAACAAAGTCAAAAAATCAGATCAAAAGTTCTCATTTGTCTTCATTTAAAATCAAATATTGATTACAAGTGAAAATATAAAAGATCTATTTATTAGGAGTTATTAGCTCCTTGATACGATCAAGTACAGTACTCATTTTCTCATCATGAGCTTTGCGAATTCTTTCTGCTGCTTCGACTGCGACATTTTGTTCATCAAAAGTGATAATAGCAGATTGACGACGATTAACTTCTTCAATTTGCTCTGCCTGTATTTGCTCTCTCTCTTGTTGAAGAGTTTGACAGCGTTTAGCTTCGGATATACGAGCAGTGACGACCTCAGCCTGCTCCTTTTTTATGAAGGCAATTCGCTCCTGAAGACGAGCTAGCTCTTCTTTCAACTTCTTGAGCTCTTCAGCTTTTGATATTTCATCCTTCTTCAGAAGTTCTACTCTCTGACGAGTAGCTAGTATTTCTTCACCCTTTTCTATTAACTTCTCCGATGAAGAAGCAAGAAATTCTTCTAAAGCAGTTTGCTGAGCTTGGGCTTCATGTTCCAATCGAGCGATCTCAGCCACAGTCAAAGATTTAATATCTTCCTTCTTCATCTCCCAGTATTTTCGGATGGTTGTCTCTAATTCATCTAGAAGATGTTCAAAGAAAATACACTGAGTTTCACAGCCAGCGTGTCGCAGTGCTAGGAGCGGGAAATTCACCACCGTTCGGAGCTCAGAGAAGGGCATAGTTTCGTCTTTCAAGAAACGCCTGGAGTACGTATCCATATATGAATAAATGATATCTGAATACATCCCCAGAGTCCTTCCCAATCCCGTCTCAAACTCAGGAGTTGTTGTCATTATTGAAGAAGAAGCTTGTACGTTCTCTGTCCTGGAAATGGACGTATGTGCTGCTGGAGAAGTTGGCAAATACGAGCTCCCTTCATCAACATCAGTCTGGATAAGTGGAGCATGAGTCGAGCTCATTGCTGCAACAGTTCCTACTAGTCAAAGGAAAAATAATCAGCATATAAAGAAAAAGAAACAGTAGAAACAGAATTTAAAATAAAAGTCTACCAGGCTGAGGTTCATATTCTATATGTTGAGGAAGTCTTGCATCCTCTCGCAGTCGATCCATAATAGTGTCTGACACCTGCTTTATGTGACTACTACCAGCTCCAGAAGTACTGGGTGCTGGAGCATTATCAGGAGATTGAGCAGGTTCAGGACTGAGCTCCATTCTATTTCCTCTGATTTTATCTTCATCATAATGAGTGAAAGTCTCAGGATGCCAATCCTCTTCCTCTTCAGTCTCTTCCTCTTTCTCAGACTCTCTTGGATCCCCAGCTTCAGGATGGGTCTCTGATCCAGAATCCATGATATTCACATCAACATCCATTTCTTGAGATGGATGAATCTCAGGAACAGTAACAACAGCGAGCTCAGGTTCTTGAGTTTCAATTTCCATGGACTCGGTATTGACTGCAGGTTCAGTCTCTTCTGGAATGTTAGTTTGAAGAATGATGTCTTTACAAACATTCTTCAATAACTCATCAGCAGCTGATAGCTCAGACGTTGGCACGTCTTCATCGCCTCTGGCCGAAGAAATGTTTTCTTTAACCTGAGTTTCTTCAATTTGATTAGGTTGAAGAGATGGAACTTCCGGTTGTTCTCTAACTTCTGCCCTGGGAGCTGGGTCTTCTTCTGAATATTCAATTTGATCATCTAATGCCTGGATGACACCCTCTTTCCCGTGCTCAAAAGGGATAATCCTCATCTCTGAAGGTTCAGCAGCTACTCTACTTGTTGTCGGGACAATCGACTCTACCTCAGTCGGTTCAGCTAAAGTTGCTGGAAGATGAACATGATCAGATTCTGTTCTCTCTGTGGAAACTGCTTCATCGATCTCTGGCAAGATCCCTCCACTCATAATAGTTTCCAGGAGTTCATTGCCCTTCATCTTTCCGACAGTCTTCTTGACGTATCTGACTCGCGATCTCCTTTTTATCAAAGGAGCGTCGTCTTCATCTGTATCTTCATCTTTGTCGGCAGCATCGTCTTCATCAACTGGGATGCCACCTAGAGATGAAGTGGCAGTTATTGAAACTCCTTTCTTCTTGGGAGTCTGAGACTTAGTACTCTTTTTAGAGACTGTCTCAGATTTATTACTTCGTTTCCTCTTAGAGATGGACACGAATATTGGAGGAAGTACTTCATCAGGAAAGTTTTGCTCCAGAGATAACTCATATAAGGGTTCAACTTCCACAGTCTCATCTTCAGGTTCCGGAGTAAATTGTTGAATAACAATCTTCTTCTTCGACCTCTTTGATGGAGCTGGGTCGTCTTCTGCAACAAAAGTCTTCAAATGAAAACTCGGCATGAAAGTGCTCGATGAAACATAGAAGCGGGTGTATGTATAGAGCATTTTCGTCCCCGCCCTGGATAGAGGATTCGTCATAGAGAATTCAACTTTTGTATCTCTAGCCGCGAAGTATCTCCATGCCCGAGCTCCATCAATTAGTCCTCCACGAGCGAAAAGGCAGGTGGTGGCATTCCCAACATGAAGTTGGTCATATCCGAATTGCCGAGCAAATCGGCTCGGTAGATATGGTTCTAAGTACGTCATTTCTTCATGACGATATACCAGGTGAGATAGCCGAATCCGCTGCAGCCATTGAAAAGCTACGCCATCTAGCCTGTGCCCTTTTTCTCCGTCTATCATGTTTAGAGGCATGCTCTCATAACCCAGTGGCGGAGGAGCACATTGAATCGACCAATGTGATGATCGGTTCAAAACATTTCTGCATTTTGAAAGAGTGTGAACCTTCTAGAAAGTTTCTCCGGCATACTTCTCTAAAAAGAGGCTGCCGCTCCCTCCTGCTCCCGGAGGTATCAGACCGTCGTGATGGAGAAGAAGCCAACCATACAAATAAGTATAGGGCATCTCTATTCTTGGGAATTCATCGGTCATCCTCCTTTGATTAGACAACATAGTGGTTACAAAATTTCGAAGACCTGCGTTCAGCCTGCAAGTCATCGCTGATAATAAGTCTGTCTTATAGCCGTATATAAGGCGCACTGTTGCAAAAACAATGCCTCTATGTATTCTATCCAGAGAGCTGGAGCCAGGAACAACAAATCTCCTTAGCCAAAGAGAGAGGAATCCGGCTAAATGACCGTTCTTTGACAAAGGTTTTCCACTCTGTCTCACATATGATCTGAAGGTGGTTCCGGCTTTAAACTCATACCAGTCTTCATTGATTGTGAAATCTTTACAGTCATACTTCTCTAGTAGATTGGTGATTTCACTCTCAGAGAGGGGCTTGAAGGAGTTAATTTGATACTTTCTCTTCTCATTTATCTTCTTCTCATCTTTCTCACAATTCATGAAAAGATAAGACATCCACTTCTGGATGTGGCAGTCGGCTTCCTCTTTAGTACTTTTATAATACAGAGTGCCTGTGCCGAAATGGCACATTATCTCTTCAAACAGATGTACCATCTTCGGGTTCTTCTCCGACAGAAAATTTAGCTCCTCGGTTGTAGGCACATATTCTTCATATGGCAGTGTGCCTGAAGGCAGATGAGAGATGTATTCCATCTCATGAAGGGCAAAACCCATCTCCCCTTTGGGAGTCATAAACGTTCCCGTCCGGTGGTTATATCTTTCAACCAAGGCCAGGAATAGAAATGGGTTGGGTTTGAAGCCGTAGGAGGAATTGACGATCGCGTCATAGAGATTTATCTGCTTCAGCTCATTCTCAAACTTCTCCAGAACCCAATGGACCAGAGTCCTCCACCTCATATTCTCCTGATTCATTAAGCCTATCATCCTCGGCGTCGAATCATTAGGATAGAATGCCCTCTCATTTGCCATGAATTCATTTATGAAAACAGGCATCCTGAATGGCTTCAATATAGATGAGTCTTCAGGTGGCACACATCCCGGCTTCAAACCACGAAACAAGGATACGTGATTCTCCGGAGCACTGTAGAATCCGTCTTTTTTGTAAATGATTCTGCTCGCCTTAGCTTGCTGATTTTCTGTTAAGTGCTATGTCATCTTTCTGGGGTAACTGGCATGCATGAATCGCATGACAGACAAACCCCTAGATACCTTCGGCCAGTACATGGGCTTCCTTGCATCACCTTCAAAATAGAAGCAGACCTTCTCCCTAATGCCCTTTGGTTGTGACTTATGTGCTATGGCATCCCCAAACAGAAAAGCTGGTTTCTTATGGATCACCCGGTCAATACTCTGAAATGGTTCACCATTCATCAGACAGAGAAGAGTAGTATGATCTTGATTCTTCAACAAAGACAGTCTGGTTTCCGGAGTGTCAAACTGAGGAAACTGTACATGAGATAAATCATGTTTGAAAGAGAAGCTCAAATGTCCTTCATAATCAGCTTCTTCACTTCGGATGTCCACTACAGAAAAGAAAAAAGAAAAACATCAGATATGTCTTGTCACGAAGATTTCAGAAAAATCTATGTCTATATGCCTTATGCGTGCTTAACAGAGTTTAAAGAAAATATCTTAAGTCACGCAGACTTCAGACAGATACGCTGCCAGAATTACGCAAAGATCAGACATGCTGAATGATTTATTCACGCATGTGATTAATTCACGCAAAGTCTAGACATATTAGAATAAAAAGTCATGCATCATTGCCAGAATCACATTGAAGTGAAAATGACAAAAAATACGCTGACAGATCAAAGACTAATCTATCCAGAAGATGACTCTCAGAAGTCTGCGTGAATAATTCAACATCGACATCTCTGCCAACATATGAAAAATTATGCAGAGTCATGAGAGCCATGCTCACTTGCGTAAAACACAGAGCTTCGTAAACACGAAGATGTGAAGTATGGCCAACCCTAAAGAGGGGGCATACTTTATTAATATCCTTTGCCCTAAGAAGGGGGATATATTTCGAAAGTTCATTATTGATTATTTTAAGAATCCTAAAATTTCTATGTGGAGTTCATCTTCATCAGTTCGTCTTCATCAGTTTGCATCCCCATCTGTCACTTACGTTGTATAGGGGGATGAGCAGCTTCACGGCAAGGAAGTCTGTCGGTGGTGGCATGCGAAGACATCGCAGGGGCCTTGCCCTTAGCCTGAGCGTCGATCTTAGGAGCCATTGCTGAGAAGGAGAAGGGAAAGTCGGAGAAGACGAAGTTTCTTTTCTATGTGGGATTTTCTTTCTCTAAAGCAAGTAAAGAAAGAAGGAAGTAATTTATGGCCTTTTTATAGGCTCACGAAGAATTTCAAACGGCAAAGTCATCATTTGCTTCGATATAGGAGTTTTGCACGGGGTCCTAAACCGCACAGAATCTCAACAGCCCAATCATTTCGGAAGAAATCTTTCTCTGAATCATATCAGCGTGACTAAATTTATTTTTTCATCTCGATTTCAAAGTATTTCGAAATAATTTATCATTTTTTGAAAACTTTGAAGGGGTTTTGTAGGTCTCAAAAATGAAGTCACGCTGAGTTAATACAGCCTATCAGAACAATGTCTAAAATACACGCTGAGTTCTATCAGACCATTTCCTCAAATATACGCAGAGTTTAAATGGTACATAGAGACAGCTCATCATTTGTCAGAGTGTCATTATGACTGACAGCACGACGGTCAAAGAATGTCTCCTCGTAGGCCACGTATGCACGGGACTTGAGAGATCTCAGCCGACTATTGCGTGACTTTCGAAATCTTCTTCAACAAGATTCAGTCCTCATCAAGTTGGCGTGCCAAAAGGACTTATCATCATTTAATATGACTGACAAAGCAAATCAATATCAGAGATTTTGTGCCAGTCGAGGCACGTCGAATCAAGACAGCTGGCCGTTCTGACTCAAGTCTGCGTGTATTTTGAACTTCTATGTTCCTTCCTCAAGTTTGCATGAATTTTGAGCTTTCTGCCTTAAGTCAGCGTGGATTTTGAGCTTTCTGCCTCAAGTTTGCGTGAATTTTGAGCTTTCTGCCTCAAGTCAGCGTGGATTTTGAGCTTTCTGCCTCAAGTTTGCGTGTATTCTGAAGCCTTCTGCCCCAAGTTTGCGTGGATTTTATCTTCAACCAGTTGGCGTGGATTTTATCTCAAAATATCATATTGGAGTACGTGGCAGCCATGCCACGGATCTCTCATATGCGTGCCCCAGTAACTTGCACACGACTCATGCATGATTGCCATGTGTCCAACAGTTATGGGCCACGTCCAGTAACTGCTCATCAACCCTGCGTATGATTGAGTCCTGCGTGATTATCAACTATGCATAGGTTATTAAACAGTTATCTTTTTAGTTATTTTGACTCTATAAATAGAGTTCTCTTCTCATTCATTGTAGAGATATACAAAATATCTAAATTGCTGTCGAATTCTTGAGAGCTTTTCTTCTTCGCATCGTCCAAGGGATAAATCGAACGTCTTCTAGATCGAATTCCTAAAGTTGTATTTTCCCAGAAACACAATAAGTAAAGTGAATTTATTTATGGAAAACACCTACATGGCTATTCCCTTGCGCCCAAAACCTGTCTTAAACCTACTCTGAATCAGTCCCACACAAGCCTATACATGGCTGTCCCCAAATCCCTTGTTAGCAACCATCAAGCCACCTAAATTTCAGTCCTAAGAAAACCTAAGTGGCTGTCCCCTTTGTCCCATATAACAGTCCTAAACATTCCCCATTGACTGTCCTAAAATAGTCCAATATCAGTCCATTGTAGCACCCTACATGGCTGTTCCTAAACCCCCATATTCAGTCCCCAAAACATGTCCAAATTTCAGTCCCTAAACAACCTATTAGTAGTCCTGAATTCAGCTGCTATATGTTGTCCAAAACACCACAAAATCAGCCATGTATACCCTATGGTTCACCCTACAAATTCAGTCCTATATTCCAGCCTTGACAACCCATTGATAGCCTACATTTCAGTCCATAATTAGCCCCCTATGTTGTTCACAAACCAGTCCTTGCTCACTCATCCAAAAATCTGAGTTTACATACACATGTTACATACCAAAGTCCCTGTTTCTAATGTGCACACACATTCATGTAACTCTCACAGACACTCTAGATTATATTCACACCCTATATCACTACACCATGTGCACTTTCACACCCTCACTTGACACCATGCCGCTTCATTCCCTCTCACAAATAACACTCACACATACACACTCTTATGACACTTTGCTCACATGTACACACATATGAACACAAATGCATGATTTCCAGTTTCCTATATTCAATGTATGTATATATATATAGGTGATACATATATTATCATGTGACCTATATAGTTATAATGTGTGTATTATATTAATTTAGATATATATTTTGATATATGTGAGTATGTAGATATGTGGTTGGACTATAGGCATGACATTGCCTATAGCCTATAGCCTATAGCCTATGGCTCATAGCCTAGGTTTGTGGTTTGAATGCAGTATAGAGTCTAGTTGACTTGTATAGTCTAGAATTGATGTAGGCTTACTAGAATAGACTAGTTAGGTTTAGTAAGACTTGTTTGGCTTAGGCTTGACCTAGTTGACCTAGTTTGACTAGTCTAGTTGACTAGAGTTGACCGAGAGTTGACTTTAGTCCAGTGTGACCCTAAATTTTATGTAGATACATTGTAGCAGTCTGTTATATCATTTTAGACTTATAGTGACTTGTACTGTTCTATAGGAGACAGACACCACTCCTCGGACAGTAGATACTCTTCAGATACTCAGGATACAGGCGAGTACTGTAACGACCCGTACCCACCGTGAGGGTACGAGTACGTAACAACGCCCAGCCTACGCCGCAGTGTCGGTGGTAGAATGTTGTTCTAGGTCATGAACTATAACTAGCATAATATGAATACTCTCTATAAGGAGGCCAACACAGAGGTACAACTCAATCACAATCTAAGGTAGAATGATAAAGGTAGATAAACATGAAATCCAAAAAAGATACAGGAGATAGAAGTCTAAGTGTCTAAGATACATAATCCCAGAAATACATCTCAAAACTCAAATATAATAATTCCACAAAGTAAATACAACTCCCGACAAAATAAAATAACTATCTAAACAACCTCTACTGTGTCTCCTCCAGGCTAGCAGGCAATTCCAGGCCATCTGTAAAATTTATTAACAGGTCCAGTCAGGACAGGAGCGAGCACAATATATCTCATGCAGTTCATATCATGTCAAGAAATATAAAGCAGGCAATAGAATAAGATAAATGAAATGCTGTAAGAAGATGTACATGAAAACATGAGAGATATTTGATAACTGGAAATATATATACATGATAAGTAAGAACTGTAAGTGACTAGTGATTTAGAGTACGAGATGGCATATAATTGGCTTAGGTTGTACATGATGAACATGAAAAGTAACAGAGTGTACATGATGGGTAAAATCACATGACCATTTATACTCACCCCTACCCACAATCAATACACAAGGATCTATTCAAGTTACGTTACGGACATGATATTTTGGTTATACAAGAAACACATGAGGAGACATGAGCGTACATGAAAGAACATGGGAGTATATGAACGTACATGTAAGAACATGAGAGAACATGAGTGTACATGAATAACGCAGAAGCAAGGAATACATGATGTACATGAAACACATGTCATAAAGTATTCGATGCGCCCGCTAAGGGGGGTAACATCCCAAGAAGAGATCCGTATAGTATCAATCCGTGATGATAACGTGACAACATCAAGTAAAAGTAATCTAGAGCGAGAATATAATTCGTGACAAGTATGAAACGATCAGAGAATGTACTCGCCTGATATCTGAATGTCCAAGGTAAAGATACTGTCCGAGGAAAGGTGTCTGGCTCCTAATTGGAACAGCACAAGTCACAACATGTCCAGAAAGGAAATATAAAGCACTACAATGCATTCTACATGAATCTAGGTCAAACTAGGCCAAAGTCAACCCTTGGTCAATTCTGGTCAACTGCACTAGTCAAACTAGGTCAAACTAGGTCATGTCCTAACCCAGCAAGTCATACTAGGCCTAACCAAGACTATCCTAGCAAACATCAATACAAGGCTATGCAAGCCAACATACACCCAACTCTATATAGCATGCAATTATTCAATACTCAAATATGCAAGAATTCACATTGGATATACACTAGGTAATCTATTACTTTAAACTATATATGTCTACACATATATACACATGTATATTGGTATTCAACATTAGGTCTATAATCATGGCATTTCAAATGGTTCTATAAACTTATATATTACAACACAATATGCTAACATATATATAATATACATACATAGCTAAGTTAACTGTATTCATAAATACTTATTTAAGAGGCTATGTGTGTGTATATGAACATGGCAAAGGGGCAAGTAAGGGTTAAATGGGCATACATAGTGTATACATATCAAAGAGTGTCAAAGTGTAAGTGAACAAAGTGTCAAGTGTGATAGTGTCTACATAGTGTAAGGGGTACATGGGGTAATATATGATTTGTGTTAACATAGAACATTACATCTCATTAACTTGTATATTGCATACATTACATCTATTATTACATTACATTCATGCTTGCATTCATTCATCATTCATTTATTCTCTTGCACTACTATATGCACCATACATTATATACTATGGAACCTACATATTCATTACAAGCCATACTTATACATGCTTACATTAGATAGGATACTTACACCTCATACATCATTTATTTAAACATTTACTCACGCTTGCATTCTCTATTTAATTACATAATGTATATACATTAACATGGGTTAAAATTAAATAGAACATTATATTACACACAAGGGTACACAAAATGCATATACCGAATAGTAACTCCTACTATTAATCAATACTATACCATCTCAGCATGAATTAAAATCTAGGATTAAAGTATGTTATAGATCTATGTGTTAGCTTTCCGAAACTTCAAACGGTTCGCGTTTTCGTTTCCGAAAACTCCCGAAATCGCGAAAATACCGAGAACGCGTTTGTCTTTCGTACAGCTGACACTCAAATAATTCTCCAGAAAGTTACAGAAAGAATTAGGCCTATTAATATATGTTTTTGGAGAGCTAACTTCAATACGCTTCTTTTAAAAAAACGGAGATTAAACGAAACTTTGAGCTAGAAGTTATGACATTTCAAAGTTAGGGCTGAAATTAAAAACGTGGATAAAAATCATGACGGATTTAGGTAGTTTGTGACAAAAGAACACAAGTATATAACATAATATATCAAGAACTCACTCTCTACACTAATATATATATATATAGACACTATAGAACACATCTCCAATACAAAATATGAGATTAAACATGTAATAATTCATTCATACATAACAACAACACATAGTGTGTCCAAATTTGGGATTTTTCCACATGGACACAACCACAATACAAAGGACACTCCTATGACCTCCAAATGGACACGAAATGGACACAAATGGAGATACAACTATGGGGTCATTCCTATGGGTTCAAAATAGACCTATATGCATGAGAAAATGAAAAGGAGAAGGGATTTATACCTCCCGGTAGATCGAATCGAAGAAAAGCCTTCCCGGAGCGACACCGACACGTAGAGATTCTAAAAGGACACGAACGAGCTCCGAATCCTCCCAAACTTGGGTAGCTTCCTCCTTGGCGAGAATGGAGAAGGAAAGAAGAAGATTTGGTGGTGAAATGGAATGATTTGGTGGAGAAATTGCTAGGGATTGCTCTCTAGGAATTTGGGGAAGAACAAGAGAGATAGTGAGGATGAGAATAATGAAATGAACTTGAGCCTATCCTCTCCCAAAGTGGCTGGCCATATGGGGCTATTTGTCCTATTATGGTAAGGTCCAAAATGCCCCCACTAACCTATTCTATGAGTATTAGGAAAGGGCTAATTGGTTGGGGCTAAATTAGTTATTCTAAAGTCTCTAATCACACTAACCTTATCCATAATAATTAGTCTAACCTCTAACTAAAATATTTCTATCATGTGGACTAAAATTAATATCATGTGGGCCATGCCTAACTAGTGTATGGGTCCCACTAGAGTCAAACTACCCCCTGGTCCTCGTTTCAAGTCGGATTGAGTTAAAATTCGAACCCGACTCAAATAACCCCAAAACAATATCATAAATAATAAAATAATATCAAAATAATTCATAGAGGTCAAATGCAAAAATATTCTTAGGCCAAAAATGATATTAAAATATCATAATTACATGGTTAGGCTCTAGGTCAAACAGTCTCTAGGGTTTCACTAGTAAAACGTCAAAACCACAAGTCATTGATTTAAATAATTTTAAAATGATTTAAAATCACCAAAAATCATATCATGAATTAAATATCATTATTAAAATAATTATAAACATGAAATTTCAAAATTACCCTCATTTGGGAAACTGGGTGATACAACTCTACCCACCTTAGAAAAATTTCGTCCTCGAAATTAAAATGTCCATATTCCCTCTAGGTCAAACCCCCACAATCAAGGTCCCAGATTAAAACAAATCATGTGATCAAAAGGACGACATACAGGGTCATGGCATACGGTGGTAGTGAAAGTCTCATCTAGGTATACTAGTCATGCTAACCGAAACGGTCATAGGGTATCAAAACATACAAACAATCTAGGGTGCTAAACTAGAGAAGTTACAGAAACAACAAACTATCAAAACTGTAAGACGGCCTACCATCCTATATGAAACTGGTACTTATCAAAACAAAATAAAGGCAACTACCAATTATCTGAAAAAGGGTACAGAAAATCAAATTCAAAAATTAAGGAATTGAAAATCACTTGCATTGAAATCCAAATCACTATATATATATATATATATATATATATATATATATATATATATATATATATATATATATATATATATATATATATATATATATACACATATATATACAGAGAGAGCGTTAGAGAGGAAAAACTAGCATTATGTAATGTTATGTGGTTTGTGTGTGTATGGGTGTATGTGAAATATACATGAAATTGTATATGAGCTATCCTGTTACACTACTCATGGCATATGGGTTAACAACCTACAATACACAACCTATTTAATCATAACATGCATGGCTAACCATAAACATCTATAAGAGGTAGAGATTTAGTTATGTATATACATATATTATAACATGTATGCCTAAGCTCTATATATATCTATACAAGTATGTGATCATAACATAGAGAGGAAAGATTAGGTTACATGACAGCGTATACTAAGTTAGGGTGTGTGTGTTTGTCCTTGTACTGGGTTATAGCTTAGTATTGAAAGGTTAAACCCAGTTTTAGTTCAGCATTTACATACAAAATCTGAAAATAAGCTAACATTTAAACCAGTGTAATATTGACATAATGCAGTCTCAGATTTTACAAATTTAACATAATTTAACCAATTTCTCTAAAAATTAAAACTCTGCAGATATCATACATGTGCAGTTATGTAGACAAAACTAATAACATGAAATTTATATTTAAATTACGAATTTAAACTGGAAAAGCAGAAAACCAGAAATATTGGAGTTTTGAAAATTTTAACATTAACAACATATTAATATGTATTTTAGATAGGTGGAAAATCAAGTATAGCATGCATACGTACCAGGCAAGTGTCCACTATGTAAATATACTCATATATTCTCATGTCCCAAAAAAAATTAATTCTACGTTAAGACCAACATTTAGATTCCTACCAAGATCGCAAAATAGGTGATTGACGAAATCAAGGCAGTTTTATTATTATTATTCAATACTAGAATAATAGCAAGAAGGAAATAACGATAAAAGCTGTTTGCTTATTTGCCTAAAAGAAGGAACCATTTTGAAACCAGAGCTAAATATCAAATCTAAGATAAAGTCTAGCAAAATTATCGATTCATTGTATTAAAAAGAAACTCATAGCAAGAAGTTACACAAGCTACTCCTAAGTTAAATAATTAGAAGCAAAACAAAGCAAAACAAATAATAATTCTTTTTGAAGGACTGCATAAAAGTAGAGAAAACATGCTTGAAAATATTTAAGGTACAATCTGATAATCATATGCGTCTATCCAAAATCATGGTACTCTAAATCCCCGTCATACTAGTAAGCAAGGCTACGATAATCACAGAGTCCTTGACTTATGCACATACCTCTAGAATCATGGTATTTAACATTTTTGCGGTGCCGCTAGCTTGGCTGCGAAAACCTTAAATTTCTACACCCGAGAAATATATCCAGAGTCAGACTCTATGTCCTCACCATGCTGGCTAATGTGACTATAGAAGACTAGATTTCATAACATAGATGACCTAGCCCATATAATTTCATCTTGTCAAAAAAAATTAAATTAAATCAACAATAAATACCCATAAGTCAAATCAAATTTATCAACGAACTACAAAATTCAAAATGAACAAAAATCCATCAAAATACAACACGGATACAACAGCTATCATCAAGATTCAAAATTCGACAATCATTCATCAAAATCAATGAATACAACTCAAATTCAACCATAATCCATCAAAATGAAATTTAACAACAGTAAGTAAAAATAAATCAAATCAAAGAAAAAAAGAGTTCTCAAATCGAAGTTAAAATAAGATTCTCAAGGGTCGTTCCGGAAATCATTCAAGGGTTCCTAACTGTGATTGAGTACCTTCAAGATATATCATATTCCTACTGTAGGCTGTAGTGGTACTCAAGTTCGAATACCACTACATAAACTCGACCTGCATGGGCCACCACTAAAAACGTGTCACGACCCGCACCCACCGTGAGGGTACGAGTACGTAACAACGCCCAGCCTACGCCGCAGTGTCGGCAGTAGAACGCTGTTCTAGGTCATGAACTATAACTAGCATAATATGAATACTCTCCATAAGGAGGCCAACACAGATGTACAACTCAATCATAATCTAAGGTAGAATGATAAAGGTAGATAAACATGAAATCTAAA
The DNA here is from genome assembly GCA_029216955.1 of Iris pallida. NCBI lineage: Eukaryota > Viridiplantae > Streptophyta > Magnoliopsida > Asparagales > Iridaceae > Iris > Iris pallida. Next base: position 5,894,934 of record JANAVB010013395.1, on the reverse strand, counting down.
AGAGATACAGGAGATAGAAGTCTAAGTGTCTAAGATACATAATCCCAGAAATACATCTTAAAACTCAAATATAGTAATTCCACAAAGTAAATACAACTCCCGACAAAATGAAATAACTATCTAAACAACCTCTACTGTGTCTCCTCTAGGCTAGCAGGCAATCCCAGGCCATCTGTAAAATTTATCAATAGGTCCAGTCAGGACAGGAGCGAGCACAATACATCTCATGCAGTTCATATCATGTCAGGAAATATAAAGCAGGCAATAGAATAAGATACATGAAATATTGTAAGAAGATGTACATAAAAACATGAGAGATATTTGATAACTGGAAATATATATACATGATAAGTAAGAACTGTAATTGACTAGTGATTTAGAGTACGAGATGGCATGTAATTGGCTTAGGTTGTACATGATAAACATGAAAAGTAACAGAGTATACATGATGGGTAAAATCACATGACCATTTATACTCACCCCTACCCACAATCAATACACAAGGATCTATTCAAGTTACGTTACGGACATGATGTTTTGGTTATACAAGAAACATATGAGGAGACATGAGCGTACATGAAAGAACATGAGAGTACATGAACGTACATGTAAGAACATGAGAGAACATGAGTGTACATGAATAACGCAGAAGCAAGGAATACATGATGTACATGAAACACATATCATAAAGTATCCGATGCACCCGCTAAGGAGGTAACATCCCAAGAAGAGATCCGTATAGTACCAATCCATGATGATAACATGACAACATCAAGTAAAAGTAATCTAGAGCGAGAATATAATTCGTGACAAGTATGAAACGATTAGAGAATGTACTCGCCTGATATCTGAATGTCCAAGGCAAAGATACTGTCCGAGGAAAGGTGTCTGGCTCCTAATTAGAACAGCACAAGTCACAATATGTCTAGAAGGGTAATATAAAGCACTACAATGCATTCTACATGAATCTAGGTCAAACTAGGCCAAAGTCAACCCTTGGTCAACTCTGGTCAACTGCACTAGTCAAACTAGGTCAAACTAGGTCATGTCCTAACCCAGCAAGTCTTACTAGGCCTAACCAAGACTATCCTAGCAAACATCAATACAAGGCTATACAAGCCAACATACACCTAACTCTATATAGCATGTAATTATTCAATACTCAAATATGCAAGAATTCACATTAGATATACACTAGGTAATTTATTACTTTAAACTATATATGTCTACACATATATACACATGCATATATTGGTATTCAACATTAGGTCTATAATCATGGCATTTCAAATGGTTATATAAACTTATATATTACAACACAATATGCTAACATATATATAATATACATACATAGCTAAGTTAACTGTATTCATAAATACTTATTTAAGAGGCTATGTGTGTGTATGTGAACATGGCAAAGGGGCAAGTGAGGGTTAAATGGGCATACATAGTGTATACATATCAAAGAGTGTCAAAGTGTAAGTGAACAAAGTGTCAAGTGTGATAGTGTCTACATAGTACAAGGGGTACATGAGGTAATATAGGATTTGTGTTAACATAGAACATTACATCTCATTAACTTGTATATTGCATACATTACATTTATTATTACATTACATTCATGCTTGCATTCATTCATCATTCATTTATTCTCTTGCACTACTATATGCACCATACATTATATACTATGGAACCTACACATTCATTACAAGCCATACTTATACATGCTTACATTAGATAGGATACTTACACCTCATATATCATTTATTTAAACATTTACTCATGCTTGCATTCTCTATTTAATTACATAATGTATATATATTAACATGGGTTAAAATCAAATAGAATATTATATTACACACAAGGGTACACAAAATGTATATGCCGAATAGTAACTTCTACTAATAATCAATACTGTACCATCTCAGTATGAATTAAAATCTAGGATTAAAGTATGTTATAGATCTATGTGTTAGCTTTCCAAAACTTCAAACGGATCGCGTTTTCGTTTTCGGAAACTCCCGAGATCGCAAAAACACCTAGAACGCGTTTGTCTTTCGTACAACTGACACTCAAATAATTCTCCAGAAGGTTATAGAAAGAATTAGGCCTATTAATATTTGTTTTTGGAGAGCTAACTTCAATACGCTTCTTTTAAAAAAACGGGAGATTAAACGGAGCTTTGAGCTAGAAGTTATGACATTTCTAAGTTAGGGCTGAAATTAAAAACGTGGAAAAAAATCATGACGAATTTAGGTAGTTTGAGACAAAAGAACACAAGTATATAACATAATATATCAAGAACTCACTCTCTACACTAATATATATATATATATATAGATACTATAGAACACATCTCCAATACAAAAATATGAGATTAAACATGTAATAATTCATTCATACATAACAACAACACATAGTGTGTCCAAATTTGGGATTTTCCCACATGGACACAACCACAACACAAAGGACACTCCTATGACCTCCAAATGGACACGAAATGGACACAAATGGAGATACAACTATGGGGTCATTCCTGTGGGTTCAAAATAGACCTATATGCATGAGAAAATAAAAAGAAGAAGGGATTTATACCTCCCGGTAGATCGAATCGTAGAAAAGCCTTCCTGGAGCAACACCGACACGTAGAGATTCCAAAAGGACACGAACGAGCTCCGAATCCTCCAAAACTTGGGCAGCTTCCTCCTTGGCTAGAATGGAGAAGGAAAGAAGAAGATTTGGTGGTGAAATGGAATGATTTGGTGGAGAAATTGCTAGAGATTGCTCTCTAGGAATTTGGGGAAGAACAAGAGAGATAGTGTGGATGAGAATAATGAAATAAACTTGATCCTATCCTCTCCCAAAGTGGCTGGCCATATGGGGCTATTTGTCCTATTATGGTAAGGTCCAAAATGCCCATACTAACCTATTCTATGAGTATTAGGAAAGGGCTAATTGGTTGGGGCTAAATTAGTCATTCTAAAGTCTCTAATCACACTAACCTTATCCATAATAATTAGTCTAACCTCTAACTAAAATATTTCTATTATGTGGACTAAAATTAATATCATGTGGGCCATGCCTAACTAGTGTGTGGGTCCCACTAGAGTCAAACTACTCCCGGGTCCCCGTTTCAAGTCGGATTGAGTTGAAATTCGAACCCGACTCAAATAACCCCAAAATAATATCATAAATAATAAAATAATATCAAAATAATTCAAAGAGATAAAATATAAAAATATCTTTAGGCCAAAAATGACATTAAAATATCATAATCACATGGTTAGGCTCTAGGTCAAACAGTCTCTAGGGTTTCACTAGTAAAACGTCAAAACCACAAGTCATTGATTTAAATAAATTTAAAATAATTTAAAATCACCAAAAATCATATCATGAATTAAATATCATTATTAAAATAATTATAAACACAAAATTTTAAAATTACCCTCATTTGGAAAACTGGGTGCTACAAGTACATTCTCTGACCGTTTCATACTTGCTAGAACGTCTATTCTTGCCATAGATTAATTTACTTGATGCTGACACGTTGGTAACATGGATTGGTACTATATGGATCTTCTTTTACGATGTTATCTCCTTTGTGTTCACTAAATACATATTGTGATGTGCGTTTCACCAACATATTGTATTTATTGAATACTCTTATCATTGTACACTCATTGTGCATATTGTACTCTCATTATCATTTTGAGCTCTATTGTACAAGCCATTGTACAAGCCATTGTATAAGGTAACGTAACTGAATTGGATCCTTGTGTATTGATTGAGAAGGGAGAGTAGAAATGGTTATGTGATCAATTCTATTGTATAAGAAATTGTATATGTCCATTGTACACCCACGTACAAAGGAGTCCCATTTTATTGTATAACCTAACCCATTTACATAACCATATTGTACTCTAAATCGTATATTGCTTACAGTTCTAACTTATCATATATAGATATGTCCTATTATCATATCCTTCTGTTTTTCATATACATTTTCTTTCAGCGTTTCATGTATCTTACTCTATTGCACGTTATATTTTCTAACCTGTTATGATCTGCGTGAGATGTTTTGTGCTCGCTCCCGTCCTGACTGGACCTGTTGAAAATTTTACAGAGGATGAGGATGAGGCCCTATGTACCCCCTATTACGGAGCAGGCTTAGACAACACCTGCGACCTGGTTCCTCTGGAGGATCCAGCTGCAGTACACGATGCTACTTCCATAGTCTAGGCTAGATAGCTAGGCTTTATCTTTTCTTTCAGCATTGTTATTTGATTTTCAGTTGTTGTTCTGAGGTATTGTATATATATTTAGAGACTTGTGTTGAGCTGGATGTTCTTGAGTTGTTATCTTAGACACTTGGATTCTCTCTCTTATTTGTATTACATTGTGGTTTTGATCTCTCTATCCACCTTTACTATTCTGTATCTGCTTTAGATGTGATTGGACTGTTCTGTTATATCACCTCCATTCGGAGTGTATATACTGTTCAGGTACCTTATATTGTTAGATGTTGTGACCTAGGACAACGTTCTACCGCCGACAATACGGCGTAGGCTGGACGTTGTTACGTTCTCGTACCCTCATAGTGGGTGCGGGTCGTGACACATTTTTAGTGGTGGCCCATGCAGGTCGAGTTTATGTAGTGGTATTTGAAGTAGAGTATCACTACAGCCTGTAGTAGGATTAGGATATTTTGAGGGTACTCAATCAAACTAGGAAAACACTTAATCAGATTCCTTTTATCTAAATTGTTGCTTATTGACTTCCCTTGAATATAAACTTTCCTCCCTTGAATTTTTGCTTCATTCTCAGAAATTACTTCTTATTTTGATCTGTCTTCATGATGGTTATGAAGACAAGATCTCATCGTTCCGGTCCGGAGAAAATTATTGAGAGGCTGGCCACCTCTCATCCTGTTCATCAGGGCCTCGAGACAACAGTTTCTGTTGTGCCGACTCAGGTTGGCATTTCTGTTACATTGGAGGTGCACCTTCGCCTGTACAGAGACCTTTTTCTGTCATTTTCGATTTCTCTCAGCAACAACGGTTAATGCAGTATCAGCAGCAGACCAGGGGAGACCAGCAGGGCGAGCTATCGTCAGGACAGTCGAGGATGCACAGACTATTGGAGATCTAGCTGTAAGTTCCGTTCTTCTCTATTCCATTCTCGCAATTGTCTCTTATAACTATCTTGAAATTCGATTCCATCTGTTCCTTGTTGACTGATTAATTTGTTCTGTTGTTCCTGTGTTATATTTTTTTTTCTTCTGAGAAAAATCATATGGGCTAGGTCACCTCAGTTATGGGATCTGGAATCTTCGATAGTCGTGTTAGTTGACATAGCGAGGACATGTAGTCAGATTTTGGATGTATTTCTTGGGTATGGAAATTTAAGATTTTTGTCGTCGCATGCGGCAATGCGAAAATTTGAAATACCATGAACCTAGAGGTACGTACCTTAGTCAAGGACTCTGTGATTATCGTAGCATTGCTCACTAGCATGATGAAGACTCTGGACAACATGATTTTGGACAGACGCATATGATTAACAGATTGTATCTTGAGAAGGTTTTAAACTTCATATCCTTCTGTTGTTTTTAAAATTATATTCTATCAAATAACTTAGGAGTAGGGATATTTTAGTTTGTAGAACTTATTCATAGGTAGATCTTCATAGTGTAATGATATGACGACTTGTAGAGTGTCTGTACCCTAGAGATGGTAGTTAGTAGTGGTATTAGAATAGTAATCCATTGTAGATGATGTCCCTGTTATTTATAATACCAACCAGTTTACATATAGGATGTTAGTATGCCTTACAGCCTTGATGATTGTTATTATTTTCCTTATTATATTTTTTTTAGTGAGGCACCCATGACCAGAGCCTGTCTTTGAGTATAGTTGTAGTTCACCTAAGTCTGAGAGTAGATTGCAGATGATATACTTAGGATATATGTGATTTCTTGAGCATATATATCTGTGGTATTTGGGATTTGTGTGCTCAGCTTGTAGGTACTTAGTTATGGGTGACTTGATAGGATTGGGAAGTTGAGAGCTAGCCTATTATAGAGTTACTCTTTTTGCTAAATTCTAGTTGCCAACACTTAGGTAGCTAGTATAGGTAAAATCCTAAGAAGTTGTCCAGCTGATGACCAAGTACTAGGATGTTGAGAAAATTGACTAGTGATTGACCCTTGACTATGTTGACCTAGAAGGGGGTGCGATCATCTTAATTTCGAGGACAAAATTTTTATAAGGTGGGTAAGATTGTAACACCCAATTTTTCAGATAAGAGTAATTTTAGAATTTTATAATTATAATAAATATTTATTGATATTTATTTTATATTATGATTTTTGGTAATTTTTAATCATTTTTAAACTATTTAAATATCCTAACTTGTGATTTGATGTGCAGCTAGTGAAACCGTAGAGACCGTCTGCCCTAGAGCCTCACCATGTGATTTTCAATATCTAATTATCATTTTAGTCTAGGAGTAATTTGGTCATTTTGACTTTTTAGAATTTTTGATTTGTTTAATGGATTGACGATTGTTGATTGGACTTTTACTAGTTGTGACATAGGTGACTAACCTAGATGTTTTCTCTAGTTAAGGTGACTTGATTAGCATGGTGAGACCCTAATCTAACTTAAGTCGACTTGGTTTTGACTTGCGTGATTTAGCTTTTGAGAAATTAGGAAGGATTTTAATGTTGGACTTAAGGCTAAGGTAGAGAGCCCATTTCTCATGTGACTTGGCCCATCACTTGTAACCCTAACCCTAATTTTCACTCATTAGTACCAACCATAGTGCTTTCCCTCCCTATAAATAATCTCCTCCTTGAATGTTCTTGCCTCTTTTATATTATTCTCCATTTGGCAAAAACCAAGGTTTGTTCCCTTCTTCAAAATTTCCATTTTATTCATTTAAACTCCTTTTTCATCCTAGTCTTTTGCATTGGGTTCTAATTGATGTTTATGGGTTGTTGGTGGAGAGCCATTTCAGTTTGGGACCAATTTGGAGCACTTGGCCATCAAGAAGAACCGTCCCCTTTTGAAGCTTTTTCATGCAAATTGTACATATAGGTAACTTCCTATTCCTTCCATAGATTTTCGATTTCTTTGTATGGATAGGAAGCCCTAGGTGTCCCCTAGCCGTAGGTATTAGATTTGTGTCGAGTCGTGTCCGTTAGGTGTTTGATGAAATGCTTGAGTGGATTGAATCCACATATTTTCGAAAACTAATTGAACAATCTTGTAGCCCTTTATGTCTGGATCGCGAACCACAATCTCTGAGCACGCATTGGTATCGTTCTCGTGTCGAAAATTGACACGTACTTGCCGCACGAGACAGTGTCTCGATGTCATGTTGCCACATGTGTCGTGCTCACTGCACAGACCTTATGAACCCACCAAATTTGGTGTAGGGCTCGAGGCAGTGACTGACAAGTCACTCCCCAAGTTTTACGACTCTTCGTGTCACGTCGGACAAGAAATTGCTCACGTACTGGTCGTACGGTCGTATGCGAGCTGCTGTGCACACACAGTTTTCACCACTGATACGCGTGCAGACACGCGTCTAGAACACGGTATAGGGTGTCCAAGGGGTAGCCCTATCCTGGGCGAACCTCTGTGCACACGCACGAGACACGTGTCGCTTTGTGTCGAGAGTACGAGGGCTCGACACCGCTCAACGATGCAGCCAGTACACAGTGCACTCGTGAGGTATTCGAGTGTCTTGGACACGCCTGTGTCCACTGGGCTGGACACGAAGGCTTAGGTTGACACGTGTACACTTGTCATCTAGTTTACCAACCTTTTAATTGGTGTATTATAATGATTTTACCTTCGAAATTGTTATTCCCATTTTGACTGATACGCATTCTGTCTGGGTGTTTCCTGAGAAGCTTAATCCTAAATTTTAAACTGATTTTCCATGTTAATTACCATGTTTAAATTCATGTGCAAATGTATTAATTGTTGCTAGGGTGGTTACATGTGAGTTTGGGTTTTGATTGGCCATTGTTTGGATTTTCGAATGTGGAATGGTATGCTTATGTGTTGACTAAAAACCCATTTGTTAACTGTCAACTGATTCATGTTCCTGTTTTGAAATTCTGACTTTAAACCCATTTTTAACTGAATTCTCAATGTTAATTTACATGTTAGATTCGTGTACACATGTATTGCTTATAGTTAAGATGGATTCATGTAATGGGGTCGATGTTAACACAAGAAAAAGAAATTTGAATGTTGAACTAATGCTAATTGCATACATAGTGCAGTCCTAAATTTTCTGATTTAAAATTCCCTTTTTTCTAAACGGATTTGAATGATAAACTTACCATGTTAATTTATCACACATGTCAGTTAAGTTTGAATGTGGGGTTAGGTTGATGTAGGAAGTTTGGGTTCAAAGGGAAATAGATTTTAACTGATTAGGCCTTGAGTTAACTGATAATTATCAATGAAGACTGTCACTTGAATTCCCATTCCTAAACACATGTGCCATGTACCATACACACTCGACACACACACTGTTTTGGAAATCCGAGTTTAAATATTAACTGAGTTTAGGGTTGATGAATTAATATGGTTTCAACTGTTTTCTGAAATTTGTAAAGTATGGACAAAATCTGAGAATTACTTCTTCTTTTTGTGTGACTGTCCAAAATCAGTCCAATATCAGTCCATTGTAGCACCCTACATGGCTCTTCCTAAACTTCCATATTCAGTCCCCAAAACATGTCCAGATTTCAGTCCCTAAACAACCTATTAGCAGTCCTGAATTCAGCAACTATATGCTTTCCTAAACACCACAAAATCAGCCATGTATACCCCATGGTTCACCCTACAAATTCAGTCCCATATTCCATCCTTGACAGCCCATTGATATCCTACATTTCAGTCCATAATTAGCCCCATGTGCCGTCCACAAACCAGTCCTTGCACATTCACCCAAAAATCTGAGTTTCTACACACATGTTACACACCAAAGTCCCTGTTTCTAATGTGACACATATTCATGTAACTCTCACACACACTCTAGATTACATTCACATCCTATATTACTACACTATGTACACTTTCACACCCTCACTTGACACCATGCCGCTTCATTCCCTCTCACAAATAACACTCACACATACACACTCTTATGACACTTTGCTCACATGTACACACACACATGAACACAAATGCATGATTTATATATATATATATATATATATATATATATATATATATATATATATATATATATATATATATATATATAGGTGATACATATATTATCATGTGGCCTATATAGTTATAATGTGTGTATTATATTAATTTTGATATATATTTTGATATATGTGAGTATGTAGATATGTGGTTGGACTATAGGCATGACATTGCCTATAGCCTATAGCCTATAGCCTATAGCCTATGGCTCATAGCCTAGGTTTGTGGTTTGAATGCAGTATAGAGTCTAGTTGACTTGTATAGTCTAGAATTGATGTGGACTTACTAGAATAGACTAGTTAGGCTTAGTGAGACTTGTTTGGCTTAGGCTTGACCTAGTTGACCTAGTTTGACTAGTCTAGTTGACTAGAGTTGACCGAGAGTTGACTTTAGTCCAGTGTGACCCCAAACTTTATGTAGATGCATTGTAGCATTCTGTTATATCATTATAGACTTATAGTGACTTGTACTGTTCTATAGGAGACAGACACCACTCCTCGGACAGTAGATACTCTTCAGATACTCAATACAGGCAAGTACATTCTCTGACCGTTTTATACTTGCTAGAACGTCTATTCTTGTTATAGAATAATTTACTTGATGCTGACACGTTGGTAACACGGATTGGTACTATATGGATCTTCTTTTGCAATGTTATCTCTTTTATGTTCACTAAATACATATTGTGATGTGCGTTTCACCAACATATTGTATTTATTGAATACCCTTATCATTGTACACTCATTGTGCATATTGTACTCTCATTATCACATTGAGCTCTATTGTACAAGCTATTGTACAAGCCATTGTATAAGGTAACATAACTGAATTGGATCCTTGTGTATTGATTGGGGAGGGATGGTAGAAATGGTTATGTGATCAATCCTATTGTATAAGAAATTGTATATGTCCATTGTACACCCACGTACATTGGAGTTCCATTTTATTGTATAACCTAACCCGTTTACATAACCATATTGTACTCTAAATCTCATATTGCTTACAGTTCTTACTTATCATATATAGATATGTCCTATTATCATATCCTTCTATTTTTCATATACATCTTCTTTCAGCGTTTCATGTATCTTACTCTATTGCATGTTATATTTTCTAACCTGTTATGATCTGTGTGAGATATTTTGTGCTCGCTCCCGTCCTGACTGGACCTGTTGAAATTTTTACAGAGAATAAGGATGAGGCCCTATGTACCACCTATTACGGAGCAGGCTTAGACGACACCTGCGACCTGGTTCCTCTGGAGGACCCAGCTGCAGTACAGGATGCTACTCCCATAGTTTAGGCTAGATAGCTAGGCTTTATCTTTTCTTTCAGCATTGTTATTTAACTTTCAGTTGTTGTTCTGAGATGTAGTATATATATTTAGAGACTTGTATTGAGCTGGATGTTCTTGAGTTATTATCTTAGACACTTGGATTCTCTCTCTCTTATTTGTATTACATTGTGGTTTTGATCCCTCTATCTACCTTTACTATTATGTATCTGCCTTAGATGTGATTGAGACTGTTCTATTATGTAACCTCCATTCGGAGTGTATATACTGTTCAGGTACCTTATATTGTTAGATGTTGTGACCTAGGACAACATTCTACCGCCGACACTATGGCGTAGGCTGGGCGTTGTTATGTTCTCGTACCCTCACAGTGAGTGCGGGTCATGACAAAGACCACCACCCCATCAACTACGGCCGAGCCCCTCCGGCAAAACAAACCCGACCAAAAGCCACCCGAAACACCACCGCCACCATGGCCACCGTCGGCCGGTGTCTCTACCCAAAAACCCCAAAAACTAGGAAGAAAACCCAAATAAACCACTGCCCAAAACACACCTCCGTCCTGGCCTCCGTGACCTCGTCCCGCACGGCGACCGCTCCGAGCTGCGAGCGCCACCGCCTGCGTCCGCCGCCGACCGTTGCCGCCGCCGCGAACCTCGCCGCTGCACCACGGTGGAGAACCCTTATTTCCTCCGCCATCACCGGCGTACGCCAGGCCTGCGACTCGCCATCACCGCCCGACCATCAGCACCACCGTGCCCCCTTTCCTCCACCGCGCTGCGGCACCCCAGCTCCCCTTTCTCCGTCGGATCTGAGCCTCTCCTTCCCCCGCTCTCCTTGTTCTCCAGCCTCCGTGCGCCGATCAGCGTTGCTACCGTCGGGCCATCAGTGTCCACTATCGCGGTGATCTCCGCACACCGCCGTCGCGTCTTCTCTACCTCGCGCACGTGCACCCCAATTTTTCTGCAGCTCCTATCACTTCCTCCGCCTGTCGTCGCCCACCAGCCTCCGCCGCCCTCTGTCCCCCGACTTCTTTCCTTCTTCCGACACCCTCTCTCCCTCAAGTTCTCCCACTTGCTTTTTCCCCTTTTGTCCAAATTTTTTCAGGCTTCCCTCTCTCTCTCTCTCTCTTCTCTCTTTACTTGAGAGAGGAGGCTCAGTATTATTATTAGTTTATTATTTTATAATATAATTTGTTATTATAACTATTGCCTTATAAAAGGGTTTATGTTTTATACACATATATAAGTTAAAATACATATTTTAGTTACTGTAATTAATATTATTTATATCGATATTTTATTATTAATTGGCTCCATAAATACCTATATTGTTATTTTGAAATATTACTAAATATATGGTCATATTATTTTATAATGTCTTATTATTACTATTGTCAGGGTACATATATATACAATTTTCATAGCTTATTTTATTATTATTATTATTATTATTATTATTATTATTATTATTATTATCATTATTATTTTTATTATTAATATTTACTTATGAATATTAGGGTTGTGGTTATTAGTTTAATTATTATTTTTTTATTTTTATTAAGTTATCATTTTTAGAATATGTATTATTTTTTTAAAAGGATAGAGCTATATATGAAATTTCAAATTTGGAGGTTTGACCAAAAATATTTTCCTAGATTTTTTATATTTTAAAAATATTTTTAAGTAATAAAAATATAAGTTCAAGTATTATAATTATTTTCTTAAATAGTATATGTATCAAATTATTCAAAAATTCCTTCGATTATCTTCCTCTTATACGATTAGTCCTATTCTCAATCCCTTGCCAATACTGTACCGTCCCTTATCGACCATAACTAATTTGACCCTTCTGGACCCAATAGAACTGTTCGTGCCACTATCAGAGGTCACCTTATGTAGCTGTTACCCGAAGTCGTAGTTCGTGCCACCTTGATCATCGCAGCACACCAGGCGTCCTACCAGGCAAGACACCTTGCCATTTGTTATTTATTTGTTTAGCTCATATTTCATGTATTATTCATTATTTTCTTTATGCAAAATAAACTGTGATACATGGCATAACCTGTTAGAACTTACTTTTCGCTTATATTTCCTACTATGTATTAGTTTCTTACACATTAAACCTAGATTTAAGGGACCACCTTTGTGTGTTGCATTCATTGGCCTTGACACTTTCTATCACGAAGTTGTGTGTCGCATGTAGAACATGGACATGCGTGACTGGCTGGCCACCGGTGCGTATAAGCCGTGCGATAGGATTAACCGCTAATAGAATTGCATGCTAGTTGACTTAGCAGTTATAGAGGTTTACTGTTGTGGATACAACATAGTAGGCATTGTGCGAGGAGGACAATTCCTTAGCGTATGGGCTTCGATGCACTTTTCTTTATGACCCGAAAGCTCCGCTGGAGATACGGGGTTGATGATCCATTATTACTGACGGCCACTGGCGTTCTGCGGAACATTATGCTCTTATCGATTGGGCCTTTGGTGCCCCAAGGGGGGACTATGCCGATCCTATTTTAGCCAGGGCCCATACGTAGGAAGGATTGTTCTTAACTAAATTTCACTTAGATTTGGTTAGGCGCCCTTATCCGTTAGGTATGAGTACTTTTGGTTTGGGTACTTGTATCTGACCGTAGCTTGGAATAATAACTTGTCGTGGACTAGTTTGCCACATCTTATCCTTTTTTGGTTGTACGTGTGGCTTACTACTCAGATGAGAAGGTATTGAATCTTGTTGGGGTCCGGATACCATATTGGATTCATAGCATAGAAAGATACGTTATCGTCAATTAGTTTACCATCTCCTATCCTTGTTTGGTTGGATGGATAGTAAGCTAGTTCAATAGGTGTGTATTGGACCATGTTATAATTTAATTGACTTATTTCTTTGAGCAATATTTATTCAGTTTATATGGCATGATATTATGTGTCTTGTTACGTCCCTCTGAGGACCTGTTTATCTCGCCAGGTGTGTGCTCTTGTCTTTCGCAGGTGTTCTAGCCGTGGCCATGATCATCTCTATTTCTTCGAGGATGATTGCGCTTGGATCGTCTTCGCTTCGCTCGCCAAACTCTTTCTTTTGTTATGTACTTCTCTTCATAGTTGGTAGTGGATTTGTCTTCGCCCAACTACATGTACCAAATGACAATTTTATAGTTGATTATATGATATCTTTTATTCTTACATTTTGTGGATAAGATTAGCTAGTTGTGGTTTACTGTATTTTATAGCTTATGTATTCATACGAGGCCCATGTACTTCGTATGAACACAGATGGCATGTCTACGTTCCTAGTCCTACTTATTTGGGGACTGGGGCAGTACAGCCTCTATAGTAGGTCAGGCTAGATATGCTGACTGACTAGATGACTGGTATTGCCTGGTTCCAATCTGAACTCCTTCTAGCTGCAGGTCCTTGGCTTGAAATACCTCTGGTATTCCTTGCATACTACGATCTATTAATATCTGAATCCTTTACTAGAAAATACGATCACGTTGTTACTGTGACTCCATCATATCCTTCATGATCCATAGAAATGCATGCACGTCGGAATAATCTGATACTACCTCTGTTCAGACTGTTGACTATACTGGTGATACAGGATGACCTGACTCTGGCGATGCCTCGTCTGGATGATAATCTATTACTGGCACTGACTGATGACTCTGACTGAACTAAAAATATTGACTGTACGAGCATAATTGGCTGATCGAGATGGAAGGACCTCACTACCCTTAGGTCGACTCTTATCACTACCACATTTTAGTTTGAGGGTATTTTGGTCATTTGAGAATTCTTGAATTTATTTTGATTTATTGAATTGGTGATTATTATTTTTGACTTTGACTAGCTGAGGCTTTGGAGACTAACCTAGGAGTTGACCCTAGCTATAGTGACTTGATTAGCATAGTGAGACCATAGTCTAACATAAGTCAACCCAATTTTAGTCATTTAGAACCAAGTTTGAATAGGAGAAATAAAGACTAGGTGCAATGACTTATGACTTAGGAATTTAATTCCATGACTTATGAAACTTGGCCGAAGGCCCATGCCATGAAACCCTAACCCTAACTTAGCCATAGTGGTCGACCACACCTAGGTATTCCTTCCCTATATAAACTCTCATTCTTTTGTTCTTGCTTCTTTTGTGTTGAACCAACATTTAGAAAGGAAAGGTAATTCCCATCTTCCCTAATTCATATTAAATTCATTTTAATTCCTTTTTTATCCAAATCTTTTGTAATAGATTCTAATCATCCTCTATTTGATATTTATGGAGAATGATTTCAATTTGTGAGCAATTTGGAGGATTTTGCTAGCAACAAAAATTATTTAATTTGGGGCTTTTCTTGGTCATTTGCACCTATAGGTAAAACCCTTTAAATTGCAATTAGATTCTGTTTTCTTTGCATGGTAGTCTAGATCTAGGTTTCCTCTAGCTGTAGTAAAGGTTTGGTGTCCATTGTATTTGATTTCATGTCCGTATCGGACACGTATCCTAACCTAGAACTAGGTGTTCGATGAAATGCCACACTCAATGTTTTGTGCTGTTTATTAAAATGTTTTTGAATGGATTTATAGATCTAGGGTTTGTCTTTGATTTTGTGTCCTTGGTCTGTGATTTTGATGTCGTATCGTGTCAGTACAAGGACACGAATACGCTGTTGTGGACACGAACACACTGTCCTGCTATACGGGTAGGATTGCTCACTGGATACGGCGTTTGGACACGCGCCACTTGGCGAGGACCGAGGGGCAGTGACTGACACGAGCCCCCTCGAGTCTCGAGTCGAGTCGTGTCGAGTCGGACACGCTCTAGGGCCCGTACTGGATTTTGCCTGCACTGTGTACGTGACACAAGCGGCTCTGACACGGACTTCGTGTCGCGTCCTGGAGTCACGTGGATACGGTGCAGTATGTCTGTGTCGTAGACCTAGAGGTGGCGAACCTAGATGCACACCCATGTCATGTCTCGTGTCATGTGTCGTGTCCTAGACATGATTGCATGCGTGTACGAGACTGTGTATTCATGTGTGCACGTGTACTGTTCGTGTGATGTGGACAAGCCGTATCCGGCACTTGGTGACACGAGATGACTCTATGGACACGTACACATATAACACATGGTTTACCAACCATTAGTTTTGATTAATGATTGCATTTTCAAATTTGAATTGAATTTCCCCAATTCACTGACACAGTTCACTGATACCTAATTTTTTGAGATTTTAATTGTATTATAAACTGATTTCTAAATGATTTTGTAAGTGTTAATTCACCTACAGTATCTGAAGTATTGGTCCCATGTTAGGTTCATGATTGGTGTTTAGTTTTGGGTTTTGAATCGATTTGGGGACTGATATGTGTAAACTGGAACTGTCATGTTCAAACTATATTTCCTGAGAATTCACACTGATATTACACATTCAAATCTGAGAACTGGCACTATTTTGACTGAATTATTACACAATGTAATCTGAGAACATTATACACTATTTTCAATGTTCAACACATTCCCTATCTAAATCTGAGAACCTATAACACACTTTACACACACATAGATATAATAACTGATATATATTACACTATTTTTCCTGAAATTAATATATTGATACTCAACGCACACACTACTCTACACACACATTTGAAACATACACACACACTGCCCTATCTACTGTTAGCCCACCCACACACACATGTAAACTGATATACACCTATAGCCCCTGTCACATATACACAAACTGTTATCATGTTCTCTACACAAACACACATGGCTGAACCCTCACACTATTTTCCCATTTCATATACGCACATTCACCATTGATGTCACTCACACACACTCATGTACAACACACACACACACATGTCACTCTTTCTATTTTGTATACATATGTAATATCTGTTATCTATGTGATAATAATAATGTGATAGATATATATATATATATGTAGCTTATATTAATTTAGATATATATAATGTGTAAAATGTGTGTGACTCCAATATAGACTTTGGCATATAGCCTATGGGATAGCCTATGGTTCCTATGTGCATTCATATGTGTATATGGCATGTATACACATATGAATTGTGTGTTGGTAGACTGGTATGGCTTTGTGATGATGTGTGCTTGCTAGAATAGGCTGACTAGGCTTAGTGAAATTTGTTTGGGTTAGGCTTGACCTAGTTGACCTAGTTTGACTAGTGTAGTTGACTAGAGTTGACCAAAGGTTGACTTTAGCCTAGATTGACCCAAACATCATGTAGAATGCATTGTAGCAGTCTATATTACTATTTTATACATGTTGTGACCTGTACTGTTCTATAGGAGCCAAACACCACTCCTAAGACAGTATATTCTCTTCAGACATACAAGATATCAGGCGACTACATTCTCTGATCATTTCATATCTTGCTTAGGATTATATTCCAGCTTTTGATTACTTTACTTGAGGCTGACACGTTGGTAACATGGATTGGTACTATATGGATCCTTTCATGAGATGTTATCCCTCTCGGGAGCATCAGATACTCATGTCTCGTGTGTTTTACTTACATCATGTATCTCATGCTTCTATATCATGAATCTATCATGAATCTGCTTGTGATTCTTGTACTCTCATGAATCACATAGCCTTTACGAATCTATTCATGAATCACTCTTGAATCACTCTCTATGAGCCAGTAGCGTAGTCATGAATCTTAACGTAACTTGACTGGATTCTTGTGTATTGATTGGGGATGGGGGAGTAGAACTAAACATGTGAATAATTCTAAAGTAATATAGTCATGAATCACCTCTTTAGTATAGTCATGAATCACATCCAGCTGTTCATATGTTTATCTTATACTCTGAATCACTAGTCACTAATAGTTCTCTTATATATATTGTAGTAATTTACTTACTGTCTCTCTTTTTATATAATATTGTTCTTCCAGTTTCATGTATCTTACTCTCTAGCATATTTATATTTCCTAACCTGTTATGATTTACATGAGATGTATTGTGCTCACTCTTGTCCTGACTGGACCTGTTGAAAATATTACAGAGGATGAGGACGAGGTGCTCTGTATCACTTATTATGGTACTACCCTAGAGGATTGTTGCGACTTGGATCTCCAGCAGGATCCATTAGTAGTGGATGACACACCTTTAGTTTAGAGTAGTCTTTCATTGTATTTATACTCTGGATTGCTGTGTTAACTTAGACACTTAGAATTCTCTATCTATTTGTATCTTCGTGGATTCATTTCATATCTATCTTATCATATTCTGCCTTAGTTGTGATTGAGACTATATTTCTGTATGTCACCTCCATTCGGAGTGTATATACTGTACAGGTACCTTATATTGTTAGATGTTGTGACCTAGGACAGCGTTCTACCATCGACACTACGACGTAGGCTGGACGTATCCACTTCTCGTGCCCTTACTCTTGGGTGCGGGTCGTGACAACTCTTGATTCTGCTCTTGAATGCTGAGATTGATCCTCCAAAATTGGCCGAACAGAATATTGTTGACCTACCATCGGCAGAACCCAAACAAGATGATCAGAAAGATTAAGAATAGTGCCCTAAAAGTTAAAGGACACAAGGATCAAATCGAGGGAACAGAAAGGATCAACGATCATGGCAGATATCAGGTCAAAGGATCAGAGATATAGAATAATACGAAAGATATCAATAAAGGAGAATTGTGACTGAGATATCTAAATATCAGTAACCCCCATATATCTGATAAATTAGACCTACATGGGCCACCACTAAAACCCATGTCATGCCCCAGAACCAGAATACTGCCAAGTAGGGACGAACCATGCCAGCTACGTATTCCAAAGTAATCTAGTATCCCGGAATAACGTATAAGTTGTATATATATGGGGGTTACTACTACAATCCAACAGTCAATCCTAGGTCAAGCAATCCTAGGTATCTTAATCACGGGCAAATATGCAAAGTACAAGAAGTATGATCATCAAACGTAAAATAGTAAAGTGTCCCAAACTATATATACATGGATGATCATGAAGCTAGTAATATAAAGTGAAGAACTAGCAAGAGTAATTGTCATACATGATAAGCTTTAGCTATAGTCTGGAATACACAAATCATGTTTAAGCACGTAGGGTAAATGTCAAGATCCAAAACACGTGCTCGAAGGCTAAAGGCCACAAAAGAATAATGTACATAACATGTGGGAGAATGATATTGGAGAACCCACTAAGATAATCTAGTACTCCAGGTAGTCACCATCGAGTAGATGGTACGAAAGATCCTTCGGGCTCCTCTATCAGTGGACAAACAAAACCAGTGGAGTCAGACCCCCAATAGCAAGTACCACAAAGGAAGCCAAACTATGAACTAAAATCAGCAATAACTAACATATCAATGGATAGAGACATAAATTAGTAAATATGGATCGAGACTCGTGCACTACTAATGCACTTATTGTCACGCCCCGATTCGACAAACCGTTCATCCCCGTTAGTATTATGCCAAATCAATCGTCCTCGCTAAGGCATGATGTCGTACGAGTCTGGAATTGCACTCGTATAAGACAAGAATGTTACGCTTGATCATCATATTGAAACACCAAGGTAAAACTTCACAAATCACATCAGAATGAACACACAATTTAGGAAGATAGAAATATGTTTTTCATTCATAGCTTGCAACAAAGTGCAAGTCATAATTACATTGGATGCTGTTGTGGCTACATTGATTGAAATCTAAGAAATATACTCGACCAGCTTCCTGAACTAACACTTGTCGTTCCTTACATTCGCCCTTTTATACATAAGTCTTCGATGAATTGGCTTCAAAATACTTTATAATAGGAAGAGCTTCAAAATGCCTCTCCGAAATTCAGCTTCAGTCTAGAGCCCCCGTAACACCTGGGGAGTTAGGGGAGAGGGTTAACACACTTGCTAAGTGGACGAAATGAACCCACTCGTCTAAACCGACTCTGATTGTTAAGGTAGGCATGTTGTAGATTTTTCTTTCTATTTAGAACTAAATGAATTCAGTTCATATCGATAACCATCTTTGAAGTAATAAAGCATACAGTAAAACATAACGATTTATCACAATTCTTACCACGACCATGCTCGTCCCTGCATAAAAATATAGATAATATTTACTACCTGCATGAGACAATAGGTGCGCATGCTACTATCTTATATGTGCGGTCACTAGTGTTACACAATACTTGGGACTATCTCAATGACATTTCGGCTGGTTCAGTCTAGGTTGCATGTCTGATTGACGGTCCTGTAATGCATCAGTACCGAAGCACGATTATTCATTCCCCTAGGTCAATTCGATACCGATGTCCTGGATACCGATTCGAGGAAAATCAAACTTGTGCACAAGCTGTCCATGACCATGCCAATGCGTGAATAGTTTAATATATGCAAACATATTTGTATAGCACAGACAGTATCGAACGACATTATCATTTCTTCTAACTCATGCAACGATTCATTTTTCCAAAGTCGTACTTCCAATTTAGCGTCTTGTAGACACCAAATTCCCTGAGACATCATAAGCCACCATCGACGTTTCATATTATTTTGTAGCACGTGAAATAGTCTAACTTTCTACTAGAACCTTAAACTTTCTCATTTTGGTGCGAAACTTATATTTTTAGAGTAGATTACTCTAAATCGATACGTTTATCCTGAGTTCTTAATCTTAGTGTATTGTCATGCATTTAAATTGGCATCGTCGATATGAATAAGTTCAAGGCAAAAGAAATTTGTTTACGGGACAGAGTAGAAAAAAGGGGACGAACCATCCACCAAGTATTTGATCGTACCGAGAGTCGAAGCGCTTCGCAACATTCAAGCTTCAGTTATGCGAGCTCCTGCATTGGCACCAACACTTAGTCATAATTCCTTCTTTAAATCCTTCATTTCAAAATTCGTAGAATGCATTCTGTAACGCCCCTATCCCAAAATACTTAGGACCGAGTATATAGATATGCCAGCTGCACACATACGAAGAATACTCCAATATATAGAATCCTCGTATACATACATAAGCTGTAAATATAAAATAATTACAGGCCAGAATATAATCATCTAATCTCATCACAGCTCAACACAGAAGATAATAGAGTCCAAATAGTAAATGAGTGTATCAAAGAGATAGCCGGGTGGACATACCCACTCCAAACAGCTATGAAAAATAGTCTCAAATGATCGGAGTCCAACCTCCGTAAAATAGAAAGAAAAGAGATATAAAAGATGTCCGCTAAATGACTCAATAAATAAATAAACTAGAACTCAGTAGGAGATGCCTCGTCATTAATTTATGAAGGATCCAGTGTCGCTCTGTACTCCTGCAGGAAATCGTCTAATCCTAGAGAGATAACCAGATCCTCAGAGGGACGTTACAAGATACAAGAAAATACCATGCCATATAAACTTTGATATATAATAGAGAGTAAAATGGGATGCATGCAATAGGGTTCCTAACCATTCTACTATGAACATGCAGTTGAGATACAATCCTTCGACGCATTAGTCCTAACTGTAAATGGGATCGGCATAGTTCCCGTATAGGGCACCAGGGGCCTACGTCTGAAAATTGTCAGAGGGCATCATGTGCAAGGGGGTACGTCCATAACGCTTTGGGAAACGTCAGAGGGCACCTGGTGCCTGCGTCTCCGGAGGAGCGCACAGGTAATCAAGGAAGTACAAAGAAGCCCATACGTCAATATTGTTCTCCCCACCTAATGCCTACTATCATCATCTCCATGACTGATAAGAACCTCTAGTAACCGTCAAGTCTTCTAACATGCAATTCTATTGACAGTTATTCCTATCCGTCGTATGCTCCTTACGTATCAGTGGCCAGCCGTCTATGTGGGTACGTATTCTACATGTGACTCATAACTCATAATAATCATGTGTCAAGGCCATATGAGATATACCAATACCTCATCATCAATGGGTAGTCACTAGGCTAAGTCAATGCAAGAGAATAAAACCAAAAGCAGTCAAACAATCGATGGAGTCGCTTACACCCAAGTGTGACTTGGACGCATAGTGATATAATACTAACAATAGATAAGTAATACTTAATATAAATAACTGAAAATAAAAATAAGTAAATCACAGAGTAAGGTGACAAGGTATCTTGCCTGGTGGTACAAGAATGTCAATCCGACAATCAAGTACGTCAGCAATGAAAACTCAAAATCCATGAATGGCTCCGGATGCTGAAACAAACATCAAGAACGTTCTAGGTATAAAAGATATTTCATAAATCGCCTATCCAAAAGTCCAATTTTGGAACAAGAGCAAAATCATAATTTTGGGTCAAAATGATGTCTGCCGTTGGACTCGTTTTGTACCGAAATTTGTGCCAGTATCTATGGTCTCTAAAGTCATCAAACTACATGTCTACAGGTTCGATTTGAGGAGACGAACCCAATTGTATGTCCAAAGTTGGATTCTTGCAGGCCGTTTATAATTCGTCCGTTGGACCGGGTCACGGGCCAGCCAAATATGCGTTCCGGTCGACCTTCTCAGAATCGAACCAAACTTGGCACATAGGACCAGAAAATCAATATGGTCCTGTTGGCATAAATTTTGTAGTGAACAGACGAACGTGTACAAAAGAATTTGCAAATTTAGAAAATCACCGATACGTAGAAATTTGACGGATACGTCTCGAATTCGTCGTGCACACGCAACCAATTCAGATTCTGTCAAATCTCACACGTGCACTTAGTCCATACGCACCTTTCGATGTGACTGGTTCATGACCTAGTCGTCCGGTTTGTCGGGACGGACTCCGTATCGAGGTTTTTCGATGTTTTAAAAATAGGTTTTCGTCAAAATTGGGATTTAAATTAAACCAAAAATACCACACGAAAAATAAAAGTATTTGAAGGGTTTTAAACTTGGTTATGTCATTTACAAAACTATTCAAATAGTTTTCTAAATTGGTCGATGGGTTGATACAAATCGTCCTTCCAATATAGAGATACGAACTACAAAACTATTCTGTTTTTGAACAGTTTTTATCAAACTTTAGGCTCGACTTACCTCGCATATATCATGAATTAAATTAATCTATTTGAAGGATATTGAAGTGGCTAGGGTTATGATTGTACGAGAGCAATTGGTTCGTGAAAGCATCGAGCATGGAGGAAGAACGCGCCTCGCGAACTGGCGTAAAAAATTGCTACTACTGTGTTACAATTGTTGCCGCTGCTGTTGATGTCCTGTGCGCGGCTACTCCGGCGGCCGGGCGGCGGGGGCAGCGGCCAAGGGAGGGGGTCACCAAGGGTAGGTGCCTGGTAGGTTAGGGTTTCGATACCTTTTTTTTCTTCTCACGATATATATATATATATATATATATATATATATATATATATATATATATATATATATATATATTTTATATATATATATATATATATATATATAAAAATATATATATATATATATATATATATATAAATATATATATATATATATATATATATCTAACGGGGGAGAGAGGGTCGGGTTTCTGTCCTGTGGAGGGAGAGTCGGGGTACTGAACAGTAACCACCAATTTTTTCACTATTTCTTATTCACCCTTTTTTTCTTTTATCTTTGTAAATATATCCATATACATATAAACATTAAATAAAATCTTTAATAAATTTATAAAATTCATAATAATATTTAATAAATAATATATACAATACCTACGAACTACGTATATTGTAGCAACCTGCTATTTTAATATTCATAAAAAGTCACTTATTAAATAAATTATTTTTTATTTATAAAATACTGTAAGATTAAAAGTAAAAAATAGTAACAATTTTCCCAACCATTTCCAAAATGACAAGAATATTTTTTTTTGTTACATTAACACATAAACTTATACAAGTTCATCTATGTACATATATGTTGAAGAATTTAACTTGCTACCAAAATATAAAAATTAAAAAGTCAAGTAATTTAAACAATAAAAAATATACAGTAAAATATAAAAATCTCTAAAATTTAGGGGGGGTTTACATCCTACCCAACTTATAAAAATTTTGTCCTCGAAATTAAAAAAAATATATCCACGAAGAATGGGATCAAATACCAGGTAGGGCAGGTACGTCAAATCATAACTTGGTTTCTGAAATAATGAGGGAGTGGTTTACCATAGGAATCCAAAGTGTTGTCATATCCTACAAGATAGAAAATTCTTGGTTCAAGGCCCTACCCAACTTATAGAATTTGGCTAACCGTAAAAGTCGTCGTTACGAGATTTCTGAGAAGGATAATTTTTAAGGAGAGGCACGAAAATATTGGACACTTCTGACGGCAGTCACAGGTCCTAGATATTGGCTTGGCGTTCTTGGTTAATACATTCTATAGGAGGATTGTTATCGTTAACATTGGTTCTATAGGGGTCATACTTCAGCATGGTAGTAGGAATCTCTTGTTCATATACGACTAGAACGTGTCGGTGCAAAGGAATTTCAGTGTTCACCTAACACATGTACTAAGAGATGAGATTGAAAAAATTTACTAAGAGATGAGATTGAGGAAATTTAAGGAAAGTAGAGTTCATGGGCAAAGAGATGAGAGTCTTTAATAAGTGTAGGAAACCTTCCTATAAAATATGATTAGGTCAGCGTTTGGATTCTTTAAGTCATAATGACTATTGTGGGCGAGTTGATGTTTAGTGTCGTGTAGGAGTTTTGTGCTTTCTTGGGTGGAACACATAAATCATAGGTGTGGTGCATCTCGCATGGATCATGGGTATTTAGTTCAGTTAAGGGGATGGATCGATATTTGCATGGTTAAAATCAAATGGAACGAAAATAGGCATCTATTGTTTCTTCTAAGGGAAATATGTCACACATGTGGCGTAATTAATATAGAGCACAGGAAGGAAAGTTTGTGCGGGACATGTATGCCATGTGTGTAGCTTGACTGGTCTAGTTCATGAATGTGAACTTTATTAGAAAGAAAATGCTAGTATTGTGCTTCAAGTATCAAAGCCACGGTCGGGGGTATCAAATGATACGGATAGGAGTAGTCGTTATGTACCATCTATAAATTGGAGCCAATCCATTCCAACTGCTTGCTAATTCAATAGGGGCTTGTGTCACGACCCGCACCTAGTGAAAGGGCACAAGAAGTGAATACGCCCAGCCTACGCCGCAGTATCGGCGGTAGAACGTTGTCCTGAGTCACAATATCTAACACAATCTAGAATAAACTCCGAATGGAGAGTAAAATAATAAGTACTCAATCATGACACTAAGATAGAATAGAATAGAAATTCACAAGAGAGTCACAACATAAATAGAAGTCTAGGTGTAAACCACCAGAAAGCTAAATCAAGTACAACCCATAATGTCTCAAATAGAAAGACAATAAAAAGAAACAAAGTCTCAGCTAGACTATAGGCAAGCCCTCGGCGACTGCTGGATCCTCCTGAGGGTCCACATCACCAGTGTCATATATGCCAATGCCATAATAAGTAGGGCAGAACTCTTCATCATCACCTGTAAAAATTATAACATGCCCAGTCAGGACGGAACGAGCACATATCTCTCACAACAGTTCATATCAGGATTGGACATATAAAGCAAGCTATAGAAAACTATACATGAATCGCTGTAAAGAGAATCAACAAGAGAGAGTCTATGAGATGAGATATAATATGATAAATAGAGAAATATAACCATCTACGTGATTTAGAGCATGAATTGGTTATGTAAACGGTTTGGGTTGCACATGGATAAACTATGGAGTTGCACATGGATACCTACTGGGGATAATGATAACATAACCAACTACACTCTCCCTGCCCCCAATCAATACACAAGGATCAAGACATGATATGTTATTGCACATGGATAACAACTACTTTATACATGGAGCTCATATGGTCATGAGTGTACATGAATAACACATGAGTACACATGGATAAATATAAATACATAGAGTACATGATGGACACGATAAAGTATATGAACATGATATACTCGATGTATCCGAGGGGATAACATCGCATGAAAAGATCCAAAGGGTACTAATCCATGTGAACATCGTGTCAGCATCAAGTATACTAGTCTATACAAGAGAACACATCCAAAGAAGTATGAAAAGATCAGAGCATGTACTCGCCTGGCAAACTGAACTGCTGATGATGAAGTGTAGCTAAACTGGGGCAACATAAACCTATTTAAAGTATACACATGTCACAACCAAGTCCATAATATTAAAAAAATAGGGACAATGCAAAAGTACATACTTCTAGGTCCATTTTGGTCAAAGTCAACCCTCGGTCAACTCTGGTCAAACCTGGTCAATGCTGGTCAAACTTGGTCAAACCTGGGTCAACTAGTCTGTCTACTAATTTTTAGGTCATGCACATAATTCTAGGTCATTTGGAGTTCGTTTGAGTTGAATTGAATCAAGTTTGACCCAAAGTTGTCTTTTGTCAATTTGGTCAACTTGTCGGCCAATTCGACTAAACTAGGCTCAAAATGACAAACCAAAACTGTCTTAGGACTCCTATAATTATATACACAACTACGATCTATTCTAAGAGGGTTCTCAAGCATAAATATCTATATACATATAGGTATATACACACGTGTGTATTTACAATACAAACCAACCCTTAATTCTAACAATTGATTGTGTGTGTGTGTGAGACCTGGAGATTACTGAATAGAGTAAATTTTGAGATTAAAAATAGCAAGCACAACCATGGTATATCCCAAATTAATATACTATTATATATATATATATATACAAAATAAGAAAACTACATATATTTGTATATATATATATATATATATATATATATATATATATATATATATATATATATTCAACGGAGTTTTATATATTTATATATATCTATATGTATGCATAGCTATAGAGAAAAGTGCAAATGCTCATAATTGATTAGAAAATATGAAATAAACCCAAAGGTTGGTTCCTACCAATCCAAAAACTCATGTATGTACTGAAATATCAGATTTTATAAGTTAAGTAGCTGGAAATCAAATTATCACATTTAAACTCAAAATCGAAATTAAAGAAATAAACCCATTTTCACACAACGACCCAAAATGAGATATACACCAAACGAACCCGCAAAACTCGGCATACATGTTGGTCTCGACCCACGTGATGTGCTCGTATACTCTCGTGTTCGAAATCATATCCATGTCGTGTCCACAGAACGTGTATCGGAATTTCTCGATACCGCGTGATAACTCGCACTTGTGCGTGCGTTCTCGCTCGATTGAGCGCCGGACACACAACGAAAAGCCCCGTGCTCGTGCACGTAGCTGGGGGGGTTCTGGGGTAGGTCTAGGACACGGCCATGCAGCGACATGCCACGGCAAAATAGTTCACGCAGCCCCGCATCTGTGCGGGGCCTGCTGCTCGTGCGCGCGCCCGCGCGCCCTCTTGCGTGCGGTTCCGCCCTCGTGGCTCGTTCGTCGGGCCACGCCACGACTCGGGGTTGGTCCCATGGGTTGTCTAGGTATAGTTCGACGTGTCCTAGGTCCTAGAATGGGTCTTTGTTGCATCGTGTGCGCGAACGAAGTCCGTTTCAGCGACAAAAATCAGGCTGAATGTACAGTGCGGCTGAGCGGTGCACGTCGGATTTCTCCGCGCTCGCTCAACGAAAAGCCGTAAAATTTTACGAGCATGGGGGAAGTGGTTGCCTCCATGTGCTCAAGAAATTTCATGCAAAAATATGGCTTGTGCATCGAGAAACAACGCACGGACAGCAGGGCACGCCCGACCTCGTGCACGGGATCCGCGCACGTGTGTCCGATGCCCGAAACGTCGTTGCAACATTGTCAAAACCAAATCCGTCTTCACAAAAGTTTATCAAAATAATATTATCTAAACATCCATGAAGACGGAATCGAAATATAGCAACTTTCTATCCTAAGCGGTATTTCGTCGAACACGTGTCGTTAGGGACCGACACATGTCCGATACCGCCTTCAAACGAAGTCGAAATCCAACCAAATTTCGTGGGCTAGTCTAGGACACCTATATGGATGCAAAAATGAAAGAAATTCCAGATTTACAATGGGAGATTAGGGTTTACCTATTGAGTGTCAAAAACTCAATGAATGGAGCCCCTCGGTTGTCGTGTCGGCCGATTTCCTGCAAGCAAAAGCCTCCGCCTCCCTGCTAGAAATGCTCCAACAGATCCTCCTCTCCTCGATGAGTGCAACGGAGTTCATTTGGGAAGAAACAGACTCTGGATGAAGGAAATATGAGTTTTGGAGAAGGAAATCTCTTAGGGTTCACTTGTGGAGGCTCAAACTTCACAAATGAATGAAAGGGGGAGGGGGTACTGCTGTTGGACGACCAGGAATAGGTCTCCTAGGGTTAGGGTTTCACTTGGGCCAACTCATTCTCAAGTAGAAATGGGCCCAAGTCAAAAAGGCTTAAAGGCTAGCATGTGAAAAAGGCTAAAAAATCAATTAAAGCCTTAAAAATACTCTCAAGCCTAAAATAAATTCTAAAAATAAAATTAACAATTCTAAGGCATGGTTAGGCTCCTATACAATGTCCACTAAGGTTAAACCAGTTGCTAGCACAATACAAGTCAACATATCTAGAAAATCACAAAACGACCAAAATGGCTAAAAATTAACTAATCACTCTAAAATTAACTAATAAAATCTAAACTAATTCTAATGATAATAAATCTAATTCTAATATAGCATTAAGGTTCTAGGTCATGGTTGGCTAAGGTCAAACCACTTATACTACCAAAACACCAATTCAGCTACCAATCAAACCGCACAACAAGCAATTTAATCAATAAATTAATAAAATTCAAGTAATGCACAATTACTAAAATATCCTTAGCCTAAAAATATGTAATTAGCCAATCTAGTCACATGGTCGAGTCTCATTGGTCATGGTTAGTCTCTAAGTCAAACAATCTCTAGGGTTAAACTAGCAACAACCAAAATCATAATTCACCCATCTAAATAATATAAAATAAATAAAGAAAATCCCTAAAAATCATAATATGATTTAAATATTATTAAATAATAAAAATTATAAAAGTTCAAAATTACCCTCGTTTCAGAAAAGTGGTGGTTACAAGTCTACCCTCCTTAAAATAATTTAGTCATCGAAATTAAGATGATCCTACTCTTTCTAGGTCAAATCCCCCAACAATCATGGTCTTAAAAAAACTTATCTAAATCATATAGTTGAAAAGATATCATACAGGATTGTGGCAGGTAATATCTGTCTGGGGTCTCATCATCTAGCCATTAGTCATACTAGATCGAAAGTAGTCGTAAGGTATCAAACATATAAACAATATGGCAGGGTACAGTAATCATGAAGATAAGATAAGGTATAGGTCAAGAACTCACCTCTACTAGGTCTGGTAGCTGGAACGCTCTCCCGGAGGTAGGCCTCGACTAGGGGCAGGTGTTGTAGGACAGCCTCGTATCTTGTGTGCAGCTGACCCACAAAATAGGCACAATCCTAGTCTCTTTCTACAGTCCTTCCATACGTGCCCAAGCTTCTTACAGAAGGCACAGATAGGCACTTGCTCAATTGGCCTCTGCTGGACAGGGATCTGAACTGGATAGGCTGGTCTAGACTGGAAGCCGGGGTACTCCTGAGGCTCCGGGTATATACTGCCCCTCGCTCTCTTGGGACTAGGCTCTCCCCTCGAATGCATATAATCCCACAACAGTTGGAAACTGAGACTCTGCTATCTCATAAGCTCAGCCTGAAGTCTCTGTACCTTCCGCACATCCTGAAGAAGTCTGTAAATATGAGCTCCATCAGGAATAGCATGGGGTACCACTCTAGGAGGCAAAGGAAAGCCCTCAGTCTCTGGCTGAACTGCAGCCCTCTCCTGAAGGATAGGAGATGGAGGAAAACTCTCCGATGAGGCTACTAACACCTCCTAAGCAATATAAGGAAAAAGTACAATCTCGGTCTCATCTGGAATTACAGCTGTGCACTGGGGACAGACTCTGGTCGTAGGTGCCATTCTGGAAAAGATAAGAAAAAAAAGTAAATCATCGGGCTGTAAGGCAGTCTATCATCCTATATGAAAACTGATGATTATATATAAAAAACAAATGGAATTAACTATATAGGGTTACCATTTTAAAGATAATCAAAATTGAAAGTTTAAAGCACGAACATTGAAATCCAATACGATATATATAAAAGAAAAGTTAGTCTCGGCACGATCTAAGTTGATCAATCTCTTGGTAAATCAAGATTTGGGAAAGATGGAGAACAAGGTTATCAAAGTCTGAGCACGAGCATCCAAGGCTAGGTCACAATTAAATTTAATTCAATTGGGTACGACCCAGATTTTAATATGATAAGAAAAGATGACCAAAGTCGATTGGTCGTGATCATTGGAGTTATGGTTCAATGATATTGAAAAAAAATTTAAAGGATAATTCAAGGATATGGAATAAGTCAAATTTTCTCCTTTTTGATAGGGAAAATAGAAGACAATGTTTCATAGGGAAGTCAAGTTAATCATCTCTCTCTGATACCATCAAGCTTATCTAATCATTATTTGTCAATCATATCCTTATCTCATAAGTCCAAATATGAAAATTAACCTTTATATGACTACCACCAACAATTTATACCCTTTTGTTATGAAGATTGGATCTTGTCATGATCATCATAGGCTCAATTCTTAAATTCCTAAACATTATTCATGAAGCATACCCTTTTATTTATTAGCACTCAATACTAATCACTTAATCATCTTTAAATCCAAATTCTTCCACCTTGTCTCGAATTAGATCCGAAACCTCTAAATCAAGTTTTTTGAAATCCTTGAACTTGTTCAAATTACTCTCCTCCTGTTGTTTAATCTGAAACTACTAGACCTTATAAAACTTATTCTCCATTAAAATCAACCTTCATATTTTCTTCAACGTACACCCTCAAATATTATTCTCCTTAAAATTTAAAATTTTCTCAAAAATCTCTATATATTCTTTAATTCAAAAAAAAATCCTTACGTTCTTTCTACTTTTAACCATTTTCTTGCAATATCATATTCAATTTCTTATTACCGTCGAATACAGTTAAAATCTCTTCTCCTTTTCTAAGTCCCTAAATTTAACATCATAGCCTTATGGTAACTGTCTCAAGAATCAATAACCAAAATTTATCCAAGTCCTCAACTTTGTCGACCTCGAATATCCTCGTCAGCTAACAAATGCATCTATTATCTACATCCAAATATTTCTCTGTGTATAATCGTTCCTAGATTGATAATATAAATCTTTTGATTTTTTTTCTCACTTTTTACCACATCCCTATCTCAAAATTCTATTTCAAAGACCAACTTTTCATATCCCTACTTAGATTATCATGAGATAACAAATTACGTCCTTTTCGAGCTAGATAATTTACGTCACTTCCTTGACCTTTCCAAGGTAAAAAGGTATAGAGATTCAAAGGTTCCAAAGTATAGATGACAGTATTAGACATGAGATGGTGATTGATGTAATTGGGATAGAGTTAACTAAGATACGGAAAAATAGGAATGCAAGAAATAATGACAAGCAAAAAATAATGATAAAACCTATTCTTGCTCATCTGTTCAAAGGAATGAACGAATTTGAGATATAATTTGATAACCATACACGTCTTTCTGAAATCATGTTGCTAGAATTTTGCCACGCTAGTAAGCATAGCTACAATAAACAATAGAGTCCGTAACTAAGGTATACACCCTATAATCATGTTATTTAGAATTCTTATCTCGCCAACCGGTATGGCTGCAAGAAAATCTAATTTCCATAACTAGGATAATATATCTTAAATCAGGCTCTACGTCCTTGTCGTGCAAGCCAGTATGACTGCGATAAATTCTAACTCCACAAATCAAGTAGACATTTACCTTTTTCACTGTCCTTATCAAGTATATGTTATCAGGTTATACCCTAAATTCCAAATAAAATAAAAATAAAAATAAATATATTTAAATACAAAGTCAACTACTAATCAACAAGGTTGAAGATTCAACAATGAATCCATCAAAATCAAATTCAATAACAAGGAGTAATGAGTGAATCAAATGAGTAATGAGTAAATTAAATTAAGGAAAAATATTTCAAATCGAAGTTAAAATAAGATTCTCAGGGGTCATCCAAGGAATCTCTTAAGGAATCCTAACAGTGATTGGGTATCCTCTCATTCTAACACTTTACTTCCTATACCCTATAGCAGGCTCGTAGTAGTACAACTAAATTGTCGTACTATCACGACATCGTACTAATACGAATCTGGTCCTGCATGGACTGGAGAGATAAAATCGTATCTCCATAACTATCTTGAAGGCAGATCAAACAAGGAATCAATTACTGAAAAAGAAACGAAATCATCAAAGGAGGACAGTTGTTTTCAAAAGGAGACAATTAACAGCAAGAATTTGATAAGAGTTTTCCTAATATGATTGAGTACCTTAACTTATATCTTATATCCTACTGCAGGCTGTAATGATACTCTAGTTCGAGTACCACTATGAATCACACTAGTTGTGATTGTCGACCTGCATGAGCCACCACTAAAAACGTGTCACGACCCGCACCCAGTGAAAGGACACAAGAAGTGAATACGCCCAGCCTATGCCGCAGTTTCGAAGGTAAAACGCTGTCCTGAGTCACAATATCTAACACAGTCTAGAATAAACTCCGAATGGAGAGTAAAATAATAAGTACTCAATTATGACACAAAGATGGAATAGAATAGAAATTCACAAGAGAGTCACAACATAAATAGAAGTCTAGGTGTAAACCACCAGAAAGCTAACTCAAGTACAACCCACAATGTCTCAAATAGAAAGACAATAAAAAGAAACAAAGTCTCAGCTAGACTATAGACAAGCCCTCGGTGACTGCTGGATCCTCCTAAGGGTCCACGTCGCCAGTGTCATCTAAGCCATTACCATAATAAGTAGGGCAGAACTCTTCATCATCACCAGTAAAATTTTTAACATGCCCAGTCAGGACGGAACGAGCACATATCTCTCACAACAGTTCATATTAGGATTGGACATATAAAGCACGCTATAGAAAACTATACATGAATTGCTGTAAAGAGAATCAACAAGAGAGAGAGACTATAAGATGAGATATAATATGATAAATAGAGAAATGTAACCATCTACGTAGTTTAGAGCATGAATTGGTTATGTAAACGGTTTGGGTTACACATGGATAAACTATGGAGTTGCACATGGATACCAACTGGGGATAATGATCGCATAACCAACTACACTCTTCCTGCCCCCAATCAATACATAAGGATCAAGACATGATATGTTATTGCACATGGATAACAACTACTTTATACATGGAGCTCATATGGTCATGAGTGTACATGAATAACACATGAGTGCACATGGATAAATATGAATAAATAGAGTACAAGATGGACACGATAAAGTACATGAACATGATATACTCGATATATCCGAGGGGATAACATCGCATGAAAAGATCCAGAGGGTGCTAATCCGTGTGAACATCGTGTCAGCATCAAGTATGCTAGTCTATAAGAAGAGAACATATCCAAAGAAGTATGAAAAGATCAGAGAATGTACTCGCCTGGCAAACTGAACTGCTGATGATGAAGTGTAACTAAACCGGGGCAATATAAACATATTTAAAGTATACACATGTCACAACCAAGTCCACAATATTAAAAGAAATAGCTACAATGCAAGACTACATGCTTCTAGGTCCATTTTGGTCAAAGTCAACCCTCGGTCAACTCTGGTCAAACCTGGTCAACGCTGGTCAAACCTGGTCAAACCTGGGTCAACTAGTCCGTCTACTAATTTTTAGGTCATGCACAAAATTCTAGGTCATTTGGAGTTCGTTTGAGTTGAATTGGATCAAGTTTGACCCAAAGTTGACTTTTGTCAATTTGATCAACTTGTCGGCCAATTCGACTAAACTAGGCTCAAAATGACAATCTAAAACTGTCCTAGGACTCCTATAATTATATACACAACTACGATCTATTCTAAGAGGGTTCTCAAGCATAAATATCTATATACATATAAGTATATACACACGTGTGTATTTACAATACAAACCGACCCTTAATTCTAACAATTGATTGTGTGTGAGACCTGGAGATTACTGAATAGAGTAAATTCTGAGATTAAAAATAGCAAACACAACCATGGTATATCCCAAATTAATATACTATTATATACATACATACAAAATAAGAAAACCATATATATATATATATATATATATATATATATATATATATATATATATATAAATATATATATATTTTTGGAAGTAGGTAAATTTTTTCTGGAATCGCTCCCACTGGGATTCGAACTCCTGACCGCTCGGGCCGCATGCATCTCTCTTAACCACTAGGCTAGAGGTCATCTACATATATATATATATATATATATATATATATATATATATATATATATATATATATATATATATACATATATAAATATATATATATATATATATATATATATATATATATACAAATATATATAAAAAATATATATACAAATGCTCAAGTGGAAAGATTGGCAATGGTTTGAAATAATTTAAAGAATCAAAATCTGGAACAAACTCCCCTCGACCCATTCTCAACGCAAATATTGGCTTGCAATGGGTTTCAACGGGGTTTTACATATTTATATATATATCGATATATATGCATAGCTATAGAGAAAAGTGCAAATGCTCATAATTGATAAGAAAATATGAAATAAACCAAAAGGTTGGTTCCTACCAATCCAAAAACTCATGTATGTACTGAAAACTCAGATTTTATAAGTTAAGTAGCTAGAAATCAAATTATCACGTTTAAACTCAAAATCGAAATTAAAGAAATAAACCCATTTTCACACAACGACCCAAAATGAGATATACACCAAACGAACCCGCAAAAGTCGGCATACACGTTGGTCTCGACCCACGTGATGTGCTCGTATACTCTCGGGTTCGAAATCGTGTCCGTGTCGTGTCCACAGAACGCGTATCGATATTTCCCGATACCGCGTGATAACTCACACTTGGAAATGCGTTCTCGCTCGATTGAGCACCGCACACACAACGAAAAGCCCCGTGCTCGTGCACGTAGCTGGGGGGTCCTGGGGTAGGTCTAGGACATGGCCACGCAGCAACACGTCATGCCAAAACAGCGCACGCAGCCCCGCACCTGCGTGCGGCATGCTGCGCGCGTGAGCGCCCGCGCGCCCTCGCGCCCTCGTGCGCGCGGTTCCGCCCTCGTGGCTCGCTCGTCGGGCCACGCCACGACTCGGGGTTGGTCCCTCGGGTAGTCTAGGTATAGGTAGACGTGTCCCTGGTCCTGGAATGGGTCTTCGTTGCGTCTTGCGCGTGCACGAAGTCCGTTTCAGCGAAAAAAAATTAGGCTGAATGCACAGTACGGCTGAACGGTGCACGTCAGATTTCTTCGCGCTCGCACAACAAAAAGCTGTGAAATTTTATGAGCATGGGGGTAGAGGTTGCCCCCATGTGCTCAAGTAATTTCACGTAAAAATACGGCTTGTGCATCGAGAAACGACGCACAGACAGCACGGCACGCACGGCCTCGTGCACGGGATCCGTGCACGTGCGTCCGATGCCCGAAACACCGCTGCAACGTTGTCAAAACCAAATCGTCTTCACAAAAGTTTATCAAAATAATATTAACTAAACATCCATGAAGACAGAATCGAAAAAACAACAACTTTCTATCCTAAGCGCCATTTTATCGAACACGTGCCGTAAAGGACCGACACGTGTCCGATACCACCATCAAACGAAGTCAAAATCCATGCAAATTTCGTGGGCAAGTCTAGGGCACCTATATGGATGCAAAAATGAAAGAAATTCCAGATTTACAATGGTATATTAGGGTTTACCTATTGAGTGTCAAAAACTCAATGAATGGAGCCCTTCGGTTGTCGTGTCGGCCGATTTCTCTCAAGCAAAAGCCTCTGCCTCCCTGCTAGAAATGCTCCAGCAGATCCTCCTCTCCTCGATGAGTGCAATGGAGTTTGTTTGGGAAGAAACGGACTCTGGATGAAGGAAATATGAGTTTTGGAGAAAGGAATCTCTTAGGTTTCACTTGTGGAGGCTCAAACTTCACAAATGAATGAAAGGGGAGGGGGTACTGCTGTTGGGCTGCCAGGAATAGGTCTCCTAGGGTTAGTTTTTCACTTGGGCCATCTCATTCTCAAGTAGAAATGGGCCCAAGTCAAAAAGGCTTAAAGGCTAGCATGCAAAAGGCTAAAAAATCAATTAAAGCCTTAAAAATACTCTCAAGCCTAAAATAAATTCTAAAAATAAAATTAACAATTCTAAGGCATGGTTAGGCTCCTATACAATGTCCACTAAGGTTAAACCAGTTGCTAGCACAACACAAGTCAATATATCTAGAAAATCATAAAACGGCCAAATTGGCTAAAAATTAATTAATCACTCTAAAATTAACTAATAAAATCTAAATTAATTCTAATGATACTAAATCTAATTCTAATATAGCATTAAGGTTCTAGGTCATGATTGTCTAAGGTCAAACCACTTATACTACCAAAACACCAATTCAGCTACCAATCAAACCGCACAACAAGCAATTTAATCAATAAATTAATAAAATTCAAGTAATGCACAATTACTAAAATACCCTTAGCCTAATAAATGTAATTAGCCAATCTAGTCACATGGTCGAGTCTCCTTGGTCATGGTTATTCTCTAAGTCAAACAATCTCTAGGGTTAAACTAGCAATAACCAAAATCATAATTCACCCATCTAAATAATATAAAATAAATAAAAAAATATCCCCAAAAATCATAATATTATTTAAATATTATTATTAAATGATAAAAATTACAAAAGTTCAAAATTACCCTCGTTTCAGAAAAGTGGGGGTTAAAGCTTGCAATCTAGGCATTTCAAAAATTTCGGTTCTCGAAACTAAGCAAAGACGTGATACTATGATAGAATAGAATTTAAAGAATCATGGTCACGATCCTTGTACCTTGATTGTTGGAATAACCATACTATAAACTAAAAACGATTACAATACGAAGAGAGATTATGTATGGAACCTGTGCCATGATATGGAGCAATTTAGAAGAAGTAGTTGTATATGCCATCCTTTATTCCCAAATTTGCGAGTTTTAGTATTGACGCACGAACCAAGGGTAGCAGGTTTAACTCTTCTTATGGCCTATGCAAGATTATAGTTGAGGGCAACGACTTTTATAACCCGTCAAGCATTACCTTTGATGACTAAATTCCTAATTTCCTGTCCATATCAAGCTTACTCGTTTACGGCTGTAAGGCTACTAATGGCATCAAAGGTAGTACTTTGTGATATTACTACTAACTAGTAAGTCCAAGTATCTTTCTAGGAAATGATGGGTTAACTACATTAAGCAGGACAATTAAACTATCAGGGGTGTTGCTCGCTATCAACTAGTGTCTTAACAATAAATAACGTACTAGGACAATGCTCTATGTGATTCCTCTAATCGTAATCATGGGATCTATAAGAAGCTTAGGTAATACTTATTTAACATTACTCATATGTTGATCATGTTTCATCAAGGCAATGGGAAGGGTCTTGGTCAGGAATAACCACTAACAAGTTGGTGCAGCAGGCTTCCAGTCATAGCATAACATAGGCTACAAGGAGAAGTGGTTATGGGATTTATTGAAGGGGGGATTAATGGGCCAAGAGATGTAGGGATCTATTTCATAAACTTCAGTTTTCTAATTCAATTTGGCGATATGCTTGGATGGTTTAACTGAGTCTCATTGTGTTCCCTAATTGGACTTCAATCTTTGATAGCATGAGCCTTAGATTTTATTCTATAGTGGCTGGACAAATCTTGTAGAGTCAATTTAAACCATCCCTATTAGGTTAGGATAATGTAGAATAGGTTCCAACTCAAGTGATTGGGCTACTAGCCAGTCAGGTTGGTTAACTAGGTTTATTAAGCCTAAAAATATGCCTTTTGTGACTTTTGGGTTTATGTAGCACAAGGGGCCTCTATTGAGTGGCACACTAGTAATATGTGCGTAGAGGGCTTCGAGTAGTTCACAACCATATATTGGCCAAAATATTTTAGTCAAGGTTGAATCTCTAATTGCAGTCGAAAAGTACATCGGTGTTATGGTAAGGATTATCAGTAGTCTTTTTGACATGAAAGTCGTATCCGAAAAATAGTGTACAAGGAGATATGTTTTAGTGGGACATGATATGCCTACATGAAGGTAGGCTCATCTAGGTCTTGTATGTGAAATTTGTTGGAAGGTAACAACTGATCTCGTGATCTGAATAGCAATGTCACGGTCGAGGACACCAAATGACCAAGTGGGTTCAAGTGGGACTAATTTATCCTCCTAGTGGGAACCAACTTATCCTAATCAATCGGTAATCTAGTAAATCCTAAAATTTAGAAGGATTCACAACCTATACCCTCCAAAAGTTACTTTCTAGTAATTACACCAAGGCATGATTATATGATTAATGAAGTTAGGAAATCAAAGTCGTAATATCGTACTTTGACTTTTGATTTTGGGAGAATACTGTATGATGTAATAGGAAATGTGATACGATAGATATGAATCAAATTCGAGGATCGCACCCCAATTTCTAATGAATGGAAACGATTGCTTACAACGATACATGGGTCGAATAAATAGAATGATCCACTCTTCCTAGTATACGAGAGTTATCGAATGAGGGGTCACAAACTCCAAGGCATGTCATATAAAAGATCTTTAACAGCTAAGTCGTGTCTTTATAATAAATCGTATAACTAGAATAATACCTGCTGGATCTCTAATCTCGGTATGGGTGTCTACAATAGTCATGGTAATGTTTGTCCTTGCTTTGTCTATCTATCTCATGTCTAAACTGCAGGGCTTGGTCATGTAAGGGTTGGGGTAAGGCGTAAGGTTGCTAGTTATCGCAAAATCAAGAGAAAATATTTAGAGGCTCATAATAATTGGTTCTTTTGAGAATAGATAGTCACGTAGGTTGGTGTTTTGATCAAGGGTACGGTTCTAATAATTTTCAAATTCCAATGACTAGAAGGTCACAATAGTAGTTTTAGGGCCGTAGGGAGGAGGAGTAACTCAAGGCAAGGTTGTAGTTACATGGCTTGGCCGATGGTAGCTGCACTTGTGTATATAATAGCTATTATAGCCGTAAGGAATACTCCAGGTCTACTGGCATTTGTTATTCTGAGATAGGTGACAAAAAACAATAGAGAGTTCGAGGGAGATGTCATCAAATACGATTACGGTGTTCAAAGGGATAGAGTAATTCAAAGGGAGTTGTCAAGACATTTGTGGATGAGATCCTAGAGACATCTATACCTCAATCCATGTGGGATAATCATAAGAAGAGTGAACCAAGTGCACTAAGATTGATAAGACCATAATACTCTAATTCTGATTAGACAATATGTTAGTGGGCATCCCTAATAAACACGTGTCCTGAACAAGCTTGACAAAGTATAAGCTTGTAAAAACTAGGCTATAATAGCAACGTTATTTAAGATAGTCAAAAATATAAATACGCAAGAATTTTGATTGAACGAAAACACAAGTAGTTCAAGTTGATCAAACTCTAAGACTCGTCCAGTATTCATGTCTCTACAGTTGTCCTACTGTTTTCTTATCTAAGGCCTTGGTTGAACTAATGATACATGGATCTTTAATTGCATTATAGTCTAGGTAATCTTCTTAAAATCCTCTTTAATGGTTTGCAAGGACAATAGAGTGATAGGTTATGAGGTATACTACCCAACTTATAAGGGTAAGCTAATAGTGGTTTGAGAAACATATAACATGTATACCTAGTATGAGTCATCCTCTTAACCCCTATATCAAGCATGAATGGAAAAGTTAAGATTTATAGTGGAAAGAAATCAAGAAGAAGGAAATCAAGGTAGTCGGATGAGAGTTCAAAATTGGAACCAAAGGAGGAGATCAAGTATATGGATGAGATTCTAGACTCTAATCCTATATGCAGGTTCACATCGGTATAGTAACGTAACCAAAGTGATAAACTCGATCCGCATAGGCAACCACAAAAATATATAATGCTCCAGTCCCAAAATACTTAGGACCGAGTACATAGACATACCAGCTGCACACATACGAAGAATACTCCAATATATGGAATCTTCGTATACGTACATAAAATGTCAATATAATATAATCACAGGCCAGAAAATAATCATCTAATCTCATCACAGCTCAACACAGAAGATAATAGAGTCCAAATAATATATGAGTGTATCAAAGAGATAGCCGGGTGGCCATACCCACTACAAACAGCTATAAAAAATAGTCTCAAATGATCGGAGTCCAACCTCCGCAAAATAGAAAGAAAAGAGATATAAAAGATGTCTGCTAAATATCTCAATAAATAAATAGACTAGAACTCAGCAGGAGATGCCTCGTCATCAATGTATGAAGGATCTAGTGCTGCTCCGTACTCCTGCGGGAAATTGTCTAACCCTGGAGAGATAACCAGGTCCTCAGAGGGACGTAACAAGATATAAGAAAACACCATGCCATATAAACTGTGATATATAATAGAGAGTAAAAGGGGATGCATGCAATAGGGTTCCTAACCATTCTACTGTGAACATGCAGTTGAGATACAATCCTTCGACGCATGAACCCTGGCTGTAAATGGGATCGGCATAGTACCCGTATAGGGCACCAGGGGCCTACGTTCGTAACGTCCGAAATTTTTTAGAGAAAATCATGTGCAAGGGGGTACGTCCATAACGCTCTAGAAAACGTTAGAGGTTACCTGGAGCCTGCATTTTCGGAGGAGCGCATAGGTAATCAGGAAAGTGCAAAGAAAGCCCATACGTCGGGTATTGTTCTCCCCACCCAATGCCTAGTATCATCATCTCCATGACTGATAAGAACCTCTAGTAACCGCCAAGTCTTCTAACATGCAATTCTATTGGCAGTTACTCCTATTTATCGTACGCTACATACATATCGGTGGCAGCCGAGAAGGCGGGTACGTGTCATACACGTGACTCATAACTCGTGATGATCATGTGTCAAGGTCGTATGAGATATACCAATACCTCATCATCAATGGATGGTTACTAGGCTAAATCAATACAAGAGAATAAAACCAAAAGCAGTAAAATGACCAATGGAGTCGCTTGCACCCAAGTGTGACTTGGACGCACACTGATATAATACTAACAATAGATAAGTAATGCTGAATATAAATAACTGAAAATAAGAATAAGTAAATCACAAAGTAAGGTGGCAAGGTATCTTGCCTGGTGGTACAGGAATTACAATCCGACAATCAAGTACGTCAGCAATAAAAACTCAAAATCTGGGAACGGCTCCCGAAGCTGAAACAAACATCAAGAAAGTTCTTGGTATAAAAGATATGTCATGAATCGCCTGTCGAAAAGCCCAATTCTGGAATAGGGGCAAAATCATAATTTTGGGTTAAAATGATGTCCGCCGTTGGACCAATTTTGTTCCGAAATGCGTGCCAGTATCTATGGTCTCTAAAGTCATCAAACTACATGTCTACAGGTCCACTTTGAGGAGATAAACTCAACCGTATGTCCAAAGTTGGATTCCGACGGACCATGTACAATTTTGCCTGTTGGATCGAACCAAACTTGGCACAAAGGACCAAAAAATTAATTCTGTCCTGCTGGCACAAGTTTCGTCTCAAACCGACGAACGTGTACAAAGTCATTTGCAAATTCAAAAAATCACATATACGAGGAAATTTGACGGATACGCCTCGAATTCGTCGCTCACACGCAAGCAATTCGGATTCCGTCAAATCTCATACTTTCACGAAGTCCATACGTACCTTTCGATGTGACTGGTTCGTGACCAACTCGTTCGGTTTGTCGGGACGGACTCTGTATCGAGGTTTTTCGATGTTTTAAAAATAGGTTTTCGTAAAAATTGGGATTTAAATTAAACAAAAAATACCACACAAAAAATAAAAGTGTTTGAAGGGTTTTAAACTTGGTTATGTCATTTACAAAACTGTTTAAATAGTTTTTTAAATTGGTCGATGGGTTGATACTAATCGTCCTTCCAATATAGGGATATGAACTACAAAACTGTTCTATTTTTGAACAGTTTTCGTAAAATTTTGGTGTCGAATTACCTCGCATATATCGTGAATTAAATTAATCTATCTGAAGGATACCGAAGTGGCCAGGGTTGTGAATGTACCAGAGCAATTGGTTCGTAAAAGCATCGAGCATCGAGGAAGAACGCGTCTCGCGAAGTGGCGCAAAAAATTGCTACTGTTGTGCTGCAATTGTTGCCGCTGTTGTTGGTGTCCTGTGCGCGGCTGCTCCGACGGTCGGCCGGCAAGGACGGCGACCAAGGGAGGGGTCGCCAGGGGTAGGCATCGGGTAGGTTAGGGTTTCGATACCCATTTTTTCTCACGATATATATATATATATATATATATATATATATATATATATATATATTATATATTTTATATATATATATATATATATATATATATATATATATAAAATATATAATATATATATATATATATATATAAAATATATAATATATATATATATATATATATATATAATGAGGGAGAGAGGGTCGGGTTTCAGTCCAGTGGGGGGAGAGTCGGGGTGCTGAACAGTAACCGTCGAATTTTTTTCCACTATTTCTTATTCCTACCCCTTTTTTTCTTATATCTTTATAAATATATCCATATACATATAAACACTAAACAAAATCTTTAATAAATTTATAAAACTTATCCAAAATTCATAATGATATTTAATAAATAATATATACAATACCTACTAACTACGTATATTGTCGCAACCTGCTATTATTAATATTCGCAAAAAGTCACTTATTAAATAAAGTCTTTTTTATTTAATAAAATACTATAATATTAAAAGTAAAAAATAGTAACAATTCTCCCAACCATTTCCAAGATGACAAGAATTTTTTTTCTGTTACTTTAACACATAAACTTATACAAGTTTATCTATGCACATATAAATTGAAGAATTTAACTTGCTACCAAAATATAAAAATTAAAAATTAAAAATTTAAGTAGTCTAAATAATAAAAAATATACTGTAAAATATAAAAATCTCTAAAATTTAGGGGGGTTTACACATTCAAAAAATTACGCAAAAATACATTCATCAAAACCAAGCGGCGAAAGCTCCAAGAAAACTATACAGCAGTCCGGTCCCGTCGAAGGCACTCTTATCTAGATCTTATTCGCGAGACCCAGCCTGCTACATCTAGGACTTATTCCAACAAAAGTCGTTCCATTAATTGGATCGATTCTCGTAACTTTTGTCCAAATCAATTTGATCGATGCCGCAAGGTGTTATCGTTTACCAAGCTCAACGATCGAGTCAGATGGCCATCTAAGTTTTCGACCGATCAGACTCGGCGCAAGCATATTACGGAGTCCGTTGCCTATCAAAAGCGGGGCACTACATAATATACCACTAAAAAAAGTTTCATCCCAAAACTTAAGAATAGGGGTCTGACCTTTAATTAGACAAACAATGAAGGGTACTTCTCCTTCATCTCTACCTATATTTCCTACGTCGACTCTTCAACTGAATGGTTTTGCAAAAGCACGCGGACCAAGGACATCGATCAATTTCGTAATACTTTCTTCTTACGGTCCAAAATTTGGATATGCTCCTCCGAGTAAGACAAGTCAGCACACAGCTTCAACTAATCGAAGCTAACCACGTTACTTGGGTCGTGCACGTATTTTCAAAGTTGTGAAATATGGAAAATATCATGCACTTCAGCCAAGGCAGGAGGTAGTGCGATCCGATAAGCAACAGTTGTGACTCGCTCAAGAATCTCGAAAGGGCCTACAAATCTCGGGCTCAATTTGCCTTTCATGCCAAACCGCATTACGCCACGTATGGGCGTTACTTTTAAAATACATTATTTCCGGCCAAAAATTCTAGCAGTCGTCGACGAAGATCTGCGTAGCTCTTTTGTCAACTTTGTACGATACGGAGTCTATCTCGGATCAAGCGGACCTTTTCTACAGCCTGCTCCACCAGTTACGGTCCGAGCACTTGTCGCTCTTCGACTTCATCCCAGCATATCGGTGACCGACACTTCCTCCCGTAGAGTGCTTCATATGGAGCCATCTGAATGCTCGATTGATAACTTTTATTATACGCAAACTCTGCAAGCGACAAATGTGTATCCCGACTAGTCTTTTGATCGATCGCACATAAACGTAACATATCCTCTAAGATTTGATTCACTCTCTACGTCTGACTGTCTGTCTGGGTGGTATAAAGTACTAAAATTCAGTTTGGTCTCCATCATCGCTTGCAGACTCATCCAAAATTAAGATAGGAATCGCCCGTCTCTGTCTAAAATTATTGTGGCCGGTACCCCGTGCAGTCAAACAATCTCGTCGATATAGATTTGCGCTAACCGATCAACGCTCAATGCTACTATAATTGCGATGAAGTGAGCTGACTTGGTCAATCTATCAAAAATGATCCAAATCGTATCATTCTTCCAAGGCATCTTCGAAAATCCCATACTGAAATCCATCAAGATATTGTCCCACTTCCAGTCGGGAATGGCGAGGTTCTGCAGCTCTCCGTTGGCCTTTGGTGTTCTGCCTTCACTTGTAAACACGGTATGCACTGCGACACGAAAGTAGCCACGTCTTTCTTCATGCCGTGCAACCAAATGTTTGCGTATAGGTCCTTGTACATGTTGGTGCTCCCAGGATGTAACGAGTACTTCGTATAATGTGCCTCCGTCAGAATTTATTTTCTGAGTTTGACAGATTTAGGAATACAGAGCCTTTCTTTTAGTCGTATTGTACCGCTCCATCTTCCGTAAAGTCAGTCGTCTTTTTTGTTGAAATCA
This sequence comes from Iris pallida, assembly GCA_029216955.1. Lineage (NCBI taxonomy): Eukaryota > Viridiplantae > Streptophyta > Magnoliopsida > Asparagales > Iridaceae > Iris > Iris pallida. Next base: position 5,850,443 of record JANAVB010013395.1, on the reverse strand, counting down.
GCTCGCGCATTTTCTTCAGGAATGAATCGTCTTTCTGTACGGTCTTTATTTTGCTAAGCAAGCTCGACCCAAGCTTCAACTGAGCTAGGTGCAGATGTTGATACTCAATTCTGAGTTCGATACCTATCGCTTCAAGGTCTCGCCGTATTTCATTATTTAGGGCCAGTGATCCTATAGACATCCTGCTTAGCGCGTCGGCTACGACATTTCCCTTGCCCGGTGTGTACTCGATTGTTAGCTCATAATCTTTTATGAGTTCGAGCCAATGTCGTTGCCGTAAGTTGAGTTCTCGTTGTGTAAACAAGTAATGAGACTTTTATAATCTGTATAGATTCTGTAAGCCACACCATAGAGGTGGTGCTGCCAGAGATTCAATGCAAACACGATCGTCACCAATTCTAGGTTATGCGTCGGATAGTTCTTCTTATGCTGCTTCAACTGTCATGAAGCGTAGGAGATGACTTTATCCTTCTGCATTAGTATGCACCCGAGGCCAGTCCCCGATGCGTCGCTAAATATCTGAAAGTCTTCTGGACCATCTGAAAGTGCAAGAATTGGAGCTGAGACGAGTCGTTGCTTCAACTCTTGAAAACTAGATTCACAGTCGTCACTCCATTCAAATATGACTCCCTTTTGGGTGAAGCGAGTCAGAGGCAATGCTAGTTGTAAAAAGCTTTGCACGAATCTTCGGTAGTAGCCTGCTAACCCCAGGAAACTCTGAATATCGCTAGCTGAGGTAGGTTGTTTCTAATCTACCACCTCTTTAATCTTTTTTGGGTCCACCGTAACGCCTTCGGCAGAGATTACATGTCCGAGGAACGTCACGCTACTCATCTAGAACTCATATTTACTCCGCTTGGCGTATAATTTGTTTTCACGTAGAGTCTGCAATACCGTCTTCAAGTACTCTGCCTGCTCTTCTCGATTCTTCGAGTAGATAAGGATATTATCGATGAATACGACTATAAATTTATCGATTTGGGGTAGGAACACTCGGTTCATCAGATCCATGAATGCGGCTGGGGCAATTGTCAAACCGAACAGCATGACTAGGAATTCATAATGACCATATCGAGTTTGGAAGGCAGAATTCGATACATCATCGGACTTGATCTTCAACTGATGGTAGCCTGAACGAAGATCGATGTTTGAAAATAAGGACACACCTTGCAGTTGGTCAAATAAGTCACCGATTCGTGTCAAAAGAAACTTGTTTCGTACGGTCGCCTTGTTAAGTTGACAATAATCGATGCATAGCTGCATCGATCCATCCTTCTTATTCACTAACAGTACGGGAGCTCCCCACAGATAGATACTAGGGCGAACAAATCTCTGGTTTAGCAACTCTTATAATTGTACCATCAGCTCCTTCAGTTCTGCTGGAGCCATTCGGTAAGGCACTTTTGATATCGGCCGTGTATCCGGGAAGGTATTGATGCTGAATTCTATTTCTCGATTCGACGGCATCCCAAGCATCTCGTCAAAAAAATGTTAAGAAAATCTGCCACAACATCAGTCTGCACTGTGTTTGTACTATCATTTTGCGTATTTCGAACTGATGGCAAGTATCCAGTACAGCCGAAACACAGCATACGCCCCGTCGAAATTATCGATACCACAATGGCCGTCTTCGAGACCGTACCGCACGAATATGAGAACTCTGCCTCGTCAGGAAGATGAAACACAACTCTCTTCTCCGTGCACTCGATTGTTGTCACGACCCGTACCCGCTTTTTGGACGCGAGTCCGTGAGCAAGCCCAGCTACGTATCGAACGGACTCCAGCCCGACTCGAATACATAAATGCTGTCAAGGCTATGGTATACTGCCAAATCATGGCAATCAAATCTATATCTCAATCCACAATAAGAATATGAAACATGAATGAGCACTATGGGTCGTGGTCTGCAGCCCACTAGCATAAGTGCCCGATAAGACTCTAAAGGAATTAACAAGAGTCTAAACTGAATCAAGAAACAAGATAACTCATGATAAGGTATGAAAGCACGAGCGAATAATAAGCACAATAACGGTACCTGAATCCTGTAAGAACCGCAAATCCTCCGACATCCAGAACTACTAGCTAACTCCATGCAATCGCCAAACCTGAGGAGATCATCAGGTCCTCAGAGGACATAGCAAGATTCATAATATACATGCCTATCTAACAGTTTTATCATGTGCAAGAAAATAAGCAAGAAAGAACAAGAACAAAATAAATGACTACGAATACGAACACGAATACGAACACGAATACGAACGCGAACACGAATACGAACATGAATATGAACACACGAACACTAGAACAACTACGTATAAATGAACTGCCGGATGAACGATAATCACGAGATAAATGGAAGAAACGAAACACTCATTCCGAGTGTGGACTCACGGGTTTGAACTAAACACTAACCCTCATCCCGAGTGTGGACTTTCTGGTTAGTACTAACCCTCGTCCCGAGTGTGGACTCTCTGGTTAGTTCACGGCAAGGCACCCTCGTCCCGAGTGTGGACTCTCAGGTACAAGTACTACATCCTCGTCCCGTGTGTGGACTCTCTGATGTAAACAACCTCGTCCCGAGCGTAGACTCTCTGGTACAAGTCAAGTCAAGCCAAGTCTACACCCTCATCCCGAGTGTGGACTCTCTGTGCAAATAATCGACATTCTAGTCCCGAGTGTGGACTCACGGATGTAAACAGATCAAGAAAAACACTCTCGTCCCGAGTGTGGACTCTCTGGTGCCAAGGAAACAATATCAAGGATTTAGTAGTTCAATTACACGTATTTGTTCTATGACACGACTCAAACAAGGTACTGACGAGAACATCTCCAAACACACGATCAAACATGGACACGGCTATATGCAACAAGAACAACTCCACAGAAAATAACACGAAAAGTGCATGTCCATAAATAATCTAAAGACTGTAAAATGAAAAGAAATGCATGTAAATAAAACTGTAGAGGAAGGCAAGGTATACTTGCCTGCAGTCCAAGTTTAAGAAACTCCACAAATATCAGTATCTAATCCAACCTATAAATAATTACAAACAAATATTTAAAATTGATAATTTATTTGGATATAAATATTTAATGAATTTTTTATAACAACTATTTTCTTAAGCTTTTCTAAATTTTAATAGGTTTTAGTGTTATGGGTAGTGGCCCCACATGATTATTCTTCTGTCTTAATGGATATTGGCACATCATCTTAATATATATGTAATTTATTTATTAGTTTACTTACATGGCCCTGGCCCAAATTCGGTTTATCAAGTACAATATCAATTTCTCTTCTATAATGAGTGTACAGTAAATATGTGCACAATTGGGATTTTTCAAATCTATTATAATTAAACAACCATCACAAGCATCGTGTCTACTTGGCCGCACAGTGATGTGTGGGAGGCTCTTATTGTAAAACTTCACTAACACACCATCACATGTGTTCACAAAATAGTATTTATGGGAGGGTTGTTTTTGTGAAATAGCTACAACTATAAACTAACAACAAGTAAAGAATCTCTTTCCAACTTAGCACCAAAAACCAAGTGTCTGCGACTTCTTATTCTTGTTTTTTTTTCTCACATAAATAGTAAAACATATTTATTTATTAATTTATTTAACAACATCTTTTCACTTCCTTTACAAACCTCTGCTCTTATTAATTATACATATATAAGGAGAGGAGGAAACTTAAAACATACATCTATTACTTCCTATACGTGAATAGTGTCCTCTTCCTCTATATACTTGGTTCCTATATATAACAGTTAGCAAAATATAGAGAGAGTTTTAGGGTCTGTTTGGTTGTAATTTATAACTTAGCTTTCTAAGTTTAAAAACCAAATAGGGAGAAAATTGTGTTTGGTTATGACATCTCATAAAGTACATTTAAAAATTCTTTTTGGAAACCAGCTGTTTAAAAACAGCTTTCTCAGAGCAAGTAAAAGCTCCTTTCATAGTGTTGTTTTCACTATTTTGTCGCTCTCTCTCCAACTATCACTCACAGCCTCCTCCTCCTCATCAATGCTTTTGTTCTCTCTCCTCCTCCTCCTCCTCCTCCTCTCCCATGGCTACGTAATAGAGTCCACCGCCTTCACTTTCGTAACTCTGGCAGCGCCCTTCTCCGTCTAATTCTCTCCAACTCTGGCAGCCAGCGCCCCCTCGCCTCCACCAACTCCGGCAGCTAGCGCCCCCTTCTCCTCCTCCTAATTCTCTCCAACTCATGGCTCGTCGAAGTCGAGGGACGCCTTGAGCTCGTTGACGTCGAGGGACTACGACCTTGAGCTCGTCGACGTCGAGGGACTTCGGCTGCCTCAAGGACGCGGATCTGAGTCCAGGCTCGTCGAAGTCGAGGGACACCTTGCGCTCGTCGACGTCGAGGGACTTCGGCCGCCTCGAGCTACGACGATTAGGACACAACGCCAATATTTGCTGCAGTGACCTCGTCGTGGTCGATCTTGGCAGCGGTGACCTCGCCGGGGACGATCTTGGCTGCGGTGACCTCGCGGTGGTCGTCCTCTTCATGCAACAACGCCAACAACATTGTCGGACACAACATGACACTGTCTAGAAATACATAAAGTTATTTTAAAAAAATATTTTCTAAAATTTTGGGGTCGGTGGAGGACATAGGAAACATGGACGACACAGAAAACATGACAAATTATTTTCTAACATTTTATTACCAAACAAAATTCTAATTATTTTCTTCCAGAAACTACTTTTCAGATAAAAGTAACCAAACGCAAAGTCCTATTTTTTATACATCAAAAACAACTTTATAACTTACTTTCAGAAAACTGTTTTCAGAACAAAATTTCAGAAAGACTATCCAAACGGACCCTTACCTTCTGATTGCTGGCATAAACAACCCTGACTTCGTTATTTCTCGGATAGGACGGTACCGGTTGAGGGGTTGTGATGCGTCGACTGACTCAACGTAGTTCCGAGAGGTCGACGACAGCGACAATGGATCTACTACAGTCGCCTCGGCCACGCGGGGTAATCGGGAGGCGCTGTCTCAGCGTCGAGCCTTGGCTTGCATCGGTGTTCGTGCGCGCGAGGAGATGGAAGAAGGTATTCGCGATGTGCAGATGAAAACTCACGACTTAGGCCAGAAAGGGACCAGGTTGTGGCGGTTTTGGGGAGGGGATGAGGTTGCTAGTCTAGGTTTTTTTAGGAAGAGGAGACGGCTTTCTCTGCATCCAAAATATATATATATATATATATATATATATATATATATATATATATATATATATATATATATATAAAGAAAAAATATATATATATATATAAAGAAGTCAGCTGAGTTGCTATTTTGAATAGGGCTATGCTGAACTCGGTTGGGGGTCTTAGGCTGCTGGTAGGCCCGGCTGGGCCTTGGGCTGCTCTGTCCTGGGTTGCAGCTGCTTCTTAATTCTTTTCTTCTAATTTAATGCTTATATATATATCTATAAACACACACATATATACATATATGTATATTTATATATATATACACCCGTACACCTATATATATATATATATATATATATATATATATATATATATATATATATATATATATATATATATATATATATATATATATTCACACATATATAAAAATATATATATATATATATATATACATATTCACACATATATAATAACAAATAATATACATGTATCCCTAAATAAATATTTAGAAAATTCTAATTACAAACTTAGCAATAATCTTCTAGGACAGTGCTATACATATATACATGTATATTTATTTACACATACACATATATATATCTATATATACACCCATCCATATATATATATATAACTCATATATATACATCAATAAATACTCAATTAACCAATAATAATAATATCTAATAGTAATAATTATGTTTATCTAATCACCATAAAATAAATAAATAAAAATAATCAAAAAATAAAAAAAATCTCCGGGATGGGAAGCTACAAATCTACCCACCTTAAAAATAGGGATATTTTGTAAAACCTCCCCTAAATAATGGGCTAATTTGCGAAATACCCCCTAAAGATCTCGAATTGGTAAAACCCCCTTTCCGTCAAGACGCTGTTTGATTTTGGGTGACGTGGCAATCCGTGCGTGTTATTAAGTAAAAAAATAAAAGTTAGACGAAAATACCCCTGCGTACGTGGCAGGGGTCCTCCAACGGTCTTCTCTCTCTCTCTCTCTCTAACGGTCATCTTCTTCCTTTGCTGAACCTATTTATACCGATCATCTTCTTCCTCTCTCCAACCTATTTATACCGATCATCCTCCTCCTCTTTCACTTGATCCTCTTCCAGCGTGCAACTTGTCTACCGAAGGTCAGGTTCCTATAAGCATGGGGGATGCTCCTTTATCTATAGAGAAAGAGGTAATTTCTGCCATTAAAGGAGGAAACACAAATTATTATATTTACAGTAAGGAGGAAACACAAATTATTATATTTACAGTTAGGAGGAAACACTAATTTTTAATTTCTAAATTTGCAGAAATTGAGTGATGAAAGTGATGAAGAGATTGGTGAATTGTGTGGTCAGTTTCAAGGTTCACTGAAGTTAGACCAAATGAAAAGAAGATCAATGTAAAATAGACATTTGTTATATATAAACATGCTATCAACTATCAGCTGCAGTCTTCTCTTTCATGTCCACAGTTTCTAGACATACACTCTAGCCTTCTCCTCTCCTTCGAGCCTTCTCCTCGCCTTCAGACCTCTCCTTCGAGCCTTCTCCTCGCCTTCAGACCTCCAATTTTGCCAGAATTTTGGAAAATTTTTCCTCCTCCTTCTCCTTCTTTCTTTCTTTCTCTCTCCACTGTCGAAACGTCTTCTCAGGAGGAAATTTTTCCTCCTCCTTGTTGGGTTTTGGGCAGACTTTTGGGGAAGGGTATTTTCGTCTAACTTTTATTTTCTTACTTAATAACACACACGGATTGCCACGTCACCCAAAATCAAACAGCGTCTTGACGGAAAGGAGGTTTTACCAATTCGAGATCTTTAGGGGGTATTTCGCAAATTAGTCCATTATTTAGGGGAGGTTTTGCAAAATATCCCTTAAAAATAATTTCGTCCTCAAAATTCTAATTCATGATTATTCTTCAAAATTCAAAGTCCTTAATCTCCTCAAATTTAATTTCTCCAAAATATTTTATGACCTTCTCTAGTCATTTTATAACTCTGAATACTTGAGGACTTCTACCCACCTTTGGTCATACTACTCCTCAAATTACGGTCACTAAAATCTTACGATCTTCTAACTAGTCGCTAACCATTCTAGCGGCAGATATCTAAGCATATCGCAACTATAATCCTTCATTTCTATAATCAGCCAAAACTCATTAATCATATAATATTATACTATAATTTAAGGATTTCTGATAGATTCTAAACAGCACGATCGTTCGTCACCCTGAAATAGAAAGTGACGAGAATCAATGGTACGGAATGCAAGAAAGAATAGTCGAGAGAAAATATGGAGTTTCAAGAACGGTAGTAAAATTTTTAAAGAATTTTTAAGGCAGTGTGGATTAATATTTCTAGGATTAGTCATTGTCGCAGGCTCGTACCAGTACTGTTACGTAATCGGTACGATATGCTCTGACCTGCATGGGCCACCAAAAAACTTGTCACGACCTGCATCCGCTTTTTGGACGCGAGTCCGTGAGCAAGCCCAGCTACGTATCGAACAGACTCCAGCCCGACTCGAATACGTAAACGCTGTCAAGGCTATGGTATACTGCCAAATCATGGCAAATAAATCTATATCTCAATCCACAATAGGAATATAAAACATGAATGAACACTATGGGTCGTGGTCTGCAGCCCACTAGCATAAGTGCCCGATAAGACTCTAAAGGAATTAACAAGAGTCTAAACTGAATCAAGAACCAGGATAACTCATGATAAGGTATGAAAGCACGAGCGGATAATAAGCACAATAACGGTACCTGAATCCCGCAAGAACCGCAAATCCTCCGCCATCCAGAACTACTAGCTAACTCCATGCAATCGCTAAACCTGAGGAGATCATCAGGTCCTCAGCGGACATAGCATGATACATAATATACATGCCTATCTAACAGTTTTATCATACGCAAGAAAATAAGCAAGAAAGAACAAGAACAAGACAAATGACTATGAACACGAACACGAATACGAACAAACGAACACGAATACGAATACGAACACGAACACGAATACGAATACGAACACGAATACGAACACACGAATACTAGAACAACTACGTATAAATGAACTGTCGGATGAACGATAATCATGAGATCAATAGAAGAAACCAAACCCTCATCCCGAGTGTGGACTCACGGGTTTGAACTAAACACTAACCCTCGTCCCGAGTGTGGACTCTCTGGTTAGTACTAACCCTCGTCCCGAGTGTGGACTCTCTGGTTAGTTCACGGCAAGGCACCCTCGTCCCGAGTGTGGACTCTCTGGTGCAAGTACTACATCCTCGTCCCGTGTGTGGACTCTCTGATGTAAACACCCTCGTCCCGAGCGTGGACTCTCTGGTGCAAGTCAAGTCAAGTCAAGTCTACACCCTCGTCCCGAGTGTGGACTCTCTGTGCAAATAATCGACATCCTAGTCCCGAGTGTGGACTCACGGATGTAAACAGATCAAGAAAAACACCCTCGTCCCGAGTGTGGACTCTCCGGTGCCAAGGAAACAATATCAAGAATTTAGCAGTTTAATTACACGTATTCGTTCTATGACACGACTCAAACAAGGTACTGACGAGAACATCTCCAAACACACGATCAAACATGGACACGGCTATATGCAACAAGAACAACTCTACAGAAAATAACACGAAAAGCACATGTCCATAAATAATCCAAAGACTGAAAAATGAAAAGAAATGCATATAAATAAAACTGTAGAGGAAGACAAGGTATACTTGCCTGCAGTCCAAGTTTGAGAAACTCCACGAATATCAGTATCTAATCCAACCTATAAATAATTACAAACAAATATTTAAAATTGATAATTTATTTGGATATAAATATTTAATGAATTTTTTATAACAACTATTTTCTTAAGCTTTTCTAAATTTTGATAGGTTTTAGTGTTATAGGTAGTAGCCCCACATGATTATTCTTCTGTCTTAATGGATATCGGCACATCATCTTAATATATATGTAAATTATTTATTAGTTTACTTACATGGCCCTGGCCCAAATTCGGTTTATCAAGTACAATATCAATTTCTCTTCTATAATGAGTGTACAGTAAATATGTGCACAATTGTGCTTTTTTAAATCTATTATAATTAAACAACCATCACAAGCATCGTGTCTACTTGGCCGCACAGTGATGTGTGGGAGGGTTTTATTGTAAAACTTCACTAACACACCATCACATGTGTTCACAAAATAGTATTTATGGGAGGGTTGTTTTTGTGAAATAGCTACAACTATAAAATAGCAACAAGTAAAGAATCTCTTTCCAACTTAGCACCAAAAACCAAGTGTCTGCGACTTCTTATTATTGTTTTTTTTTCTCACGTAAATAGTAAAACATATTTATTTATTAATTTATTTAACAACATCTTTTCTCTTCCTTAACAAACCTATGCTCTTATTAATTATACATATATAAGGAGAGGAGGAAATTAAAACATACATCCATTACTTCCTATACGTGAATAGTGTCCTCTTCCTCTATATACTTGGTTCCTATATATAACAGTTAGCAAAATATAGAGAGAGGTTTACCTACAGATTGCTGGCACAAACAACCCTGACTTCGTTATTTCTCGGATAGGACGGTACTGATTGAGGGGTTGTGATGCGTCGACTGACTCAACGTAGTTCCGAAAGGTCGACGACAGTGGCAATGGATCTACTACAGTCGCCTCGGCCACGCGGGGTAATCGGGAGGCGCTGTCTCAGCGTCGAGCCTTGGCTTGCGTCGGTGTTCGCGCGTGCGAGGAGATGGAAGAAGTTATTCGCGATGTGCAGATGAAAACTCACGACTTAGGCCAGAAAGGGACCAGGTTGCGGCAGTTTTGGGGAGGGGATGAGGTTGCTAGTCTAGGTTTTTTTTAGGAAGAGGAGACGTCGTTCTCTGCATCCATACATATATATATATATATATATATATATATATATATATATATATATATATATATATATATATATAAAAAGAAGTCAATTGAGTTATTATTTTGAATAGGGCTATGCAAAAAAAAAAAAATATATATATATATATAAAGAAGTCAATTGAGTTATTATTTTGAATAGGGCTATGCTGAACTCGGTTGGGGGTCTTAGGCTGCTGGTAGGCCGGGCTGGGCCTTGGGCTGCTCTGTCCTGGGTTGCAGCTGCTTCTTAATTCTTTTCTTCTAATTTAATGCTTATATATATATATATATATATATATATATATATATATATATATATATATATATTTTATATCTACAAACACACACATATATACATATATGTATATTTATATATATATACACCCGTACACCTATATTTATATATATATATATATATATATATATATATATATATATATATATATATATATATATATATATATATATATATATATATATATATGTAGATATTATTTATGTGTGTACGTATATATATATATACTTCAGATAGTAAGAGCTTCAAAATGCCTCTCCGAACTTCAGCTTCAGTCTAGAGCTCCCGCAACACCTGGTGAGTTAGGGGAGGGGGTTAGCACACTTGCTAAGTGGACGGGACGAACCCACTCGTTTAAACCGACTCTGATTGTTAAGGTAGGCATGCTTTAAAGTTTTCTTTCTATTTAGAACTAAATGGATTCAGTTCATATCATAGCCATCTTTGAAGTAATAAAGCATACAATGAAACATAATGATTTATCATAATTCTTACCACGGCCGTGCTCGTCCCTGCATAAAAATAGAGTTAATATTTACGACCTGCATAAGACAATAGGTGAGCATGCTACTATCTTATATGTGCGGTCACTGGTGTTACTCACCACTTAGACTATCTCAACGGCATTTCGGCTCGTCCAGTCTAGGTTGCAAGCCTGACTAACGGTCCCGCAATAGATCAGTGGCGAAGCACGATTATTCATTCCCTTAGGTCGATTCGATACCGATGTCCTGGGTACCGATTCGAGGAAAATAAAACTTGTGCACAAGCTGTCTATTGTAGTGCCCCGACCCGCAAGATGCCTTATGATGGATGGTTGGTTCGATGAAGCCTTGTTGGACTTGGAAATATACGAAGGATCGCTTGGAAGGCTATGCGATCGTGGCAAAAATCATCATATAAACGTGAGTAGTATTGAACCCTTTGAAGATCCTTTAGCTTCACGCTTAAAATAAAGGATAGTATGCTATGTTTCTTACCGAGTTGCTTAATAACACCTTACAAAGAATTCAGAAAGATAATAAAAGTTAAATACTCATATAAACGTAAACTGTTATTGCTAGATGAATTGTATGCTTATACGATGTTGCGATAAAATACATGACAGGTGAAGCAAAGTCCCAAATACTTGGGCGGTGAATATATCGAGCCATAGCTCGACGAATAGATGGTAACACAAATATTAAGACCCAAGAACTGGGCAATGAGTATGCTTGAATTATGGCCAAATGAACGTAAGCTAAACAGGTGCTAAGTCCCAGGAATTGGGTGGTGAGTACATTAAGTTTGGTTGGAAAGATGTATGGTATCAAAGATGTGAGGAAGGGCTTTGGTAATCACATTCTATTATCCTGTGCCGATGTAGAATGTAGATTTCACTAAGACCCTGGATTGGGCAGATGATAATGTGAACGTTGGCTCAAGACAAGATGGCAAGATGACAATATGAATGAGAATGATGGATTATTACGTAGTGTTCCTCATCATGTATTATATGTTTTCTTCTTGGATAAGTTGCATATAATTGTATGGTCATGAAAAACTTGTCGACGAGGTGGTTCCTCGAACGGTATTCCAAGGCCTTGGAAAGGAACTCGTCCTGGAGGGAACCTCGTGCTGAAATAGTAGCACAGTGCTAAAGTAGTAGCACGGTATATGGGTCCTTCAGTTGGGCTAGCTACCCGCACTATAAGAGGCATCGTATACCTGTTAGATGGTCCAAGATGGCGTGTCACCAGTGATCTTCATATAGATAGGTCCAGTGCTAATGATATCTTATGCAGGCAGAGTAAGTTATTACTCAATTACAGGGAGGGATGCCGGCTATTGGTAAGAATCACCTGAACAGTGACAAATATATTGAATTATGATATTGTTCTAACAATGTCTTGTGCAGGCTGAGGTACCAAAGTCGTACTTTCTATTTAGCGCCCCGTAGGTACCAAATTGCCCAAGGCATCATAAGCCACAATCGACATTTTATATTATTTTGCAGCACATAAAATAGTCTATCTTTTTACTAGAACCTTAAACTTTCTCGTTTTAGTGCAGAACTTATATTTTTAGAGTAGATTACTCTAAATCGATACATTTTTTTGACTTTTTGATCTTAGTGGATTGACATGCATTTAACTTGGCATCGTCGATTTGAATAAGTTCGAAACAAAAGAATTTTATTTGCGGGACAGAGTAGAAAAGAAGGGGCCGAACCACCAACCAAGTATTTGATTGTGCCGAGAGTCGAAGCGTTTCACAAAGTTCAAGCTTAGTTATACGAGCTCCTGTATTGGCACCAACACTTAGTCAGAATTCTTTCTTTAAATCCTTCGTTTCGAAATTCGTAGAATGCATTCAGAAAATGACGCAAAAACACATTCATCAAAACCAAGCGGCAAAAGCTCCAAGAAAACCATACCGCAGTCTGGTCCCGTTGAAGGGACTCTTATATAGAGCTCACTCACCAAGATGCAGCCTACTGCATCTTGGACTTATTCCAACAGAAGTCGTTCCATTAAATGGATCAATTTTCGTAACATTCGTCCAAATCGATTTGATTGATACCGTAAGGTGTTATCGTTTACCAATCACAACGATCGAGTCATATGGCCATCTAAGTTTCCGACCGATCTGACTTGATGCAAGCATATTACGGAGTCCATCGCCTATCGGAAGCGAGGCACTACACTTATCCTGAGAATAAAAAAAACAATAAGCAAAAAACATGGAACATAAAGTAAATAATATGTGACATAAAGTAAACTGTGGACATGTGAATTAAACGGAAGCATGTGAACATGTGAAATAAACTGAACAATGTAAGAGAAATGATACATATGAGCATGTGAGTTAACTGGGACATGTGAGCATGTTAGATAACTGGAACATATGAGCATGTTAGATAAATAGGACATGTGTGTACGTATGAACTATATAGAACGACAAATGATAAGATAACTTAGGAACAATTATGGAACCCAAGTTACAATCCGTAAACTAAAGAAGGATCGGGGTTGTAATCTTTGTCCTGAACAGAACTTAGTCTCTAATCATTTATCGGCAAAAGTAAAGCATAAACAATAATATACTGAAATAAACAAATTCGGACACTGCCTAGACAAACTATACTAGACTGGACTCCATACAACAATTACGGCCAAGCAATGAGTACGGCTTTATACATTAGCTAACTAGGGTTATCACAATCCTAATTACTAACATATGCACTTTTGAAAAATCCAATCCAGTTACCTGCCCTGCAGACTACCCGACTCATCGAGGCCAAAAAAAATAAGTATAGCAGACCCATCGTAGTAAGGTACGTGTGTCCTAAAGAGGTGTCCTACTCAACAGTGTGCTAGAAGAGTGCTTATCATGACAGATAGATCCAAATCCCATGTGTATATATGTATAGACCGGAACACGAAGGGCTGCAGGTAACTGGAAAATTCTCTCCTCCCAATGATCTAGATAATCAAGCTAGTTGTTTAGTCCTTAACATTTTCTTGTTGGATTCTGGGTGTGGCATTCCGCAAAATTCATCCTAGATATGATATGCATGACTGTACAATACAAGAAAGTGCACTATAATAAGCCACAATAAGAAAATATAATAAGCTGCAAGCTAGGAGTGAGCTACGATGAGCCACTATAGAGAAAATAGGGAGTGCACCATGACAAGCCACTATCATGTAAGCAATAAAATACATGTACAAGAGTGTATTACGACGGGTCACTATAAAGATATCGGGAGTACGCCATGACATGCCACTATCATGTAAGTAAGAAAAAGACATGCGACATGGGTGCACCACGACGGGACACTATCTAGTAAGTAAAGAAGACATGTAACAAGGGTGCACCACGATGGGCCACTAACAAGATTATTAAGATAAGATCACGTTGTCATGTTCAAGTTAAATGCAATATTAAGAAGTTATCAAGTCGGGTCGTCGTAAGTTACGCCAAGTACAGAAAATATGCCAAGAAGATCAAGAACTATGATTGAAATTATTAGTCGCATATGAAGTCCAATTAAGGTAAAATAAGAAGATTCTAGAAACCAAGACAAAGATCTACAACTTTCATATTTTGAGTTTTTCAAGATTCTAGCTACAAAAAAGCTTAAATATACAAAAATAGACATTAGCACGCACACGCGAACAAAACTGCCCACAGGGCACGGGGTGCGAGAGCACGACACACAGGTGCATGGAAAACGAATAGTGCAAGTGCACGAGCGCGAAACGTGCAGCGTGCGGATGTATGGCACGCAGAGCGCGAGAGCACGGTACACAGGCACGCGGCCAACGAATCGTGCAGGCATGTGGCGCACGAAACGCGCAGCGATGATGCACGACATGCGGAGTGCAAGAGCACGGTTGCAGGCGCGAGGCAAACAAATCGTGCATGCGACACTGTTCATCGTCCCAGCAGCACCGAAGATGTCCTGGGATCCATGAACACGAAAAATGCCAAAACTAATTCATAATAATTCAAAATCAAGTGGTTCAAAAACCAAAATTAGGTAGAATGAAATTCCCCACAACATGAAAGCTTTAGATTTCAAAAATAACAATGTTTAAGAGATCAAAACCAAAAAAAACTAAAAAACTACAAACCGACGTTGAATCGAATCCTCAGCCTCAAGAAATCCAATTGGATAGATTTACTTGTAATTATTGAACCCAAAATACCCTATAAAAGAATTAAAGAAACTCAACTCAAGCTGGGATTCCCTTCTGCGATTTCTGGGTGCCACGGCACTTAGATCTTCTTCGCCGCTGAGTTCCGTTTTGGCATCATTCAGGACACTACTCAGGCTCTTTCCTGTTGGATCGAGCACCCTGCCCTCAAGTCCCGCGTCCTCTCAGAAATCCACGGTAGCTGCGACATCCTTGAGCGCAGATTACTTTGGAAGGACATGTCGGGGTCTGCCTTTCCTCACAATGTCCTCCCGTGGCTCTACGTCGGTGACTTTAACACCGTGTCATATAGAAAGGAGAAATCGGAAGGTCGTGCTCCCCCTTAATCGGCCATGGACGACTTCAACAACTTCGCCTTTAATGCGTACCGTCCCCTTCACCTGGTGCAATATGGAGGAAAGCTTTCGGCATCAATACTCCCGCCTTGACCGTGCGATGGTCAAGGACTGCTGGTCGAATTTGGGGCTGATCACCAATCTTTTGCACCTGAACTCCACCGAATCTGACCACTCTCCTCTTCTCATTGAGATCGACAACAACCACAACCGCATCAAAAAAACCTTTCGTTTCCTTGATTTCTGGCGCTAACCCCCAATTCATGCGCACCGTGGCCGAGGCTTGGAGCTCTGTAACCGATCTAGACCCACTTGTCAGAATAGCTACGAAACTTAAAGCTACCAGAATAGCCCTTACGGCCTAGAGCAAGAATGCATTCGGAGACATCTTCTAAGCCATTAAGGATGCCGAAGAAGACGTTACCCGTGCGGAGAGTGCATTCACCATCGTCGGCTCCTCAGAGACCCGCGTCTCTCTAAATCTTGCCAAGGCCATTCTCAAATCTAGGATCAAGGTAGAAACAGACTTCAGGAAACAAAAGGCCAGATTAACCTGGGACACGGATGGGGACCAGAATACTGGCTTCTTTCATGCGTGCGTCAAAGGCCGCAGAAGCTCTCTAAGAATACATCGTATCAACGACGGGACCGGCAACTTGCTGGACGAACATGAGAGCATTCATGCTGCTGCAGCGAACTACTTCTCCAATCTGTTCGCTAAAGAAGCCGTGGTCAAAGACGAGGGTTTCCTGTCCGAGATCCCCTCCCTGATTAACGACAGGGATAACAAACTCCTTACTGCTCCCCCTGCTGAAGAGGTTAAGGCTACAGTCTGGTCCATTAATGCGCACAGTACCTCGGGACCAGACGGGTTCAACGGAGTTTTCTTCAGAGCGTGCTGGGACATCATCCAGTTCGACCTCTTCGAGGCCACTACGCATTTTTTAAGGTGCTAGATATCCGAAATCCATCTTCTGTGCCAATATCATCCTCATCCCTGTCTGTAGTTTCACCAACAAAATTATATCTACGATTATTGCTATCAGGACGTCCGATCTCCTCCCCAAGATCATCTCCGAAAAGTAATACGGTTTTATCAAAGGGCACAACATCACCGATAACATCCTCCTTACACAAGAAATGATCACTTGCAGAAGTTCACGCCTAGGAGGGAACATCGTCATCAAGTTGGACATGAAGAAAGCATAAAATCGTCTCGATTGACAATTCATGATCTGGGTGTTCAGAGCCTTCGGCTTCTCCGAACCTTTGATGGACATCATCTTTAGATCCATCAACAACTCCTAGTTTTCCACGGTCATCAACGGGCAAGCAAAAGGATTCTTTAGAGCTACCCGCAGGGTCAGACAGGGAGACCCGATTTCCTCTACCATTTTTATCGTCACGGCCGAAGCGCTCAGCAGAAACCTCAAAAGCATGCCCAGGTCTCATGGCTTCCACCACTTTTACACGACGACTGTTTTCCCTCTAATAACTCACCTTGCATACGCTGACGACATCCTTATTTTCTTCGCGGGCGACATCGGCTCGATTGTGGTGGTTCAAAGGACGCTTGCTAATTACTGATGATGCTCCGGTCAAAGAGTCAATAACAGTAACAGCGTGATTTACACACATCACAAAGCCGATAGAACCCACTCGGATGTGCTGTCCACCTTGACCTCCTTTACCACAGTATACCCGCCTTTCCTTTACTTAGGCTGCCCGTTGGTGTACGAAAAAGCGAACTCAGGCATCTACGACCACATGGTGGGCAAGATTCGCAAGAAAATTACAGGTTAGCACAACGCAACCCTATTCCTGGGAGGGAAGATGATCCTTATAAAGCATGTCCTCTCCTCCATCCCCCTCTACACCCTAGCCGTGTGCTCGCCTCCTATAAATGTTCTCCACTCACTTGAATCCCTCCTCGCTAATTTCTTTTGGGGTCACAACGAGGGCAAGGACAAGCACCACTAGGCCAGTTGGAATACCATGGTTAAACCTACTAACGAGGGTGGTCTGGGCTTCTGTAGACTGGCCTACATTGTGGATGCATATTCCATGAAATCATGGTAGAAATTTTGTACAGAAAGCTCGATCCGCAGTCGAAACCTTACTGAACCGCTTTTGCGTTTGCAATTAGATAACGGACGTTCGCAGGCGTGTAAGAAATGCTGGCTGGGGGATGACATCCTCTGGCCTAACGACCTAACACCGTTGCTGTGCGAGATCCGTAATTTATGGGATGATGATGATTCAGGGTGGAATTAGGAAAAAGTTAGAGTCTGGCTTGGTCCTAAGGCTATAGCTAGCCTGGGAACCTTTGATCTGTCGATTAATGACGTGCATCACGAGCTCAGATGGTCCCCAAACCCGGGTGGACTCTTTATCCTAGCTTCCGCCAGAACCGTCGCTAGAGGCATCCACGAAACGACCTCCCCTTCTGCCAAGTTTTGGCAGACATGTATACCCACCAAATGGTCCATTCTCATCTGGCGTGTTATACGTCGAAAACTACCTACGGACGACGCCATCAACTCCTTCGGATTTAGCCTTAGGTCCAGATGCCACTGTTGCGTAGAACACCAATCGGAATCTGCCGATCACGTCCTGCTCTCTAGTGAACTAGCCAGTCTAATTTGGTCGAACCTTCACAATAAGTTCAGGATTGTCCCCATGACCGGGGGCCTCAACGATCTGCTGGCCAGCAGGAACACGTCTACGGGCATCAGATCGTCGCTGTCATCGTCATTTGGGTTTTATGGAAGAACAGGAACAAGTTCAGATACGAGGGCCGTCAGCTTTCGCCCCTACAATTGTACAGATAGGTCATCCGACAAATCTATAAAAGAAAGAGGCGTTGCTCTCATGCCTCGCATAGTTTTTGGGAGTCCCTGGTCTGATAAGGGACCCGCATGTCGTGCGCAGGCCTTCCGTTGGGCGTGCCGACCGCCAATTTTTGTGCCGGTTTCGTGTATTCTCTCTTTTGTCTAGTCTGGTCGCGCTGGGGTGCACTTTCTTGTATAGGCTTTGGTATTTTGCGCCTGATACTGCACTAAAGTTCTGTTTCTCCAAAAATATATATATAAATTCATATATATTAAAAATAAAAATAACAAATCTCAAAATATTTCAAAAACCCTCTCTTAAGCTGATCATTGGAAAAAGGGGAAAATGAGGAACATTGGCCTTTGAAGGAAAAACCTTTGGATTGACAAGTAAACTTTACGTTACTTTCTCTTTTAGTTTCTATCTAAATTTTGAGGAAACTCTAAAAACATGGGTTGAACACGTTTTTACACATACACCAACAAGATTGCGTAGACTCGATAATAGAAAGACGGTAAAATCCTACCTGGAACGATTTTTTTACGGATATTGACTAGATAATCGATTTTAGAATATTATAACAATACTATCCGACTGGATATCTTATATACATTCTCTAACTATAATTGAAGTTTATTTGTCATATATGTCGATAGTACATGGTGTTACAGGAAATTCAGCTCTTGATACTCTGACGGTAAATGGATATCAACTCACGGTATACAAATAGATGGATATAGGCTTTGCATACATAATCGTCATATACGGATATCAACTCCTTGTACATGGTCGTACACGGATATCAACTCCATGTATATGGTTGTACACATATATGTACTTATAATACACGAGGATACATAGATATGGGTTTTCGGTATACGACATTACACAAATATAGAGATCATATACATGTATATGGACTTCCGATACACATATTGGCTTATGGTGTACGGTAGAACATAGATATTGTTGGTTGTAGGTGTGATTTGAGCAAAAGCTCAAGTACCATGTTTTAACAATAGTCCCACATCGCCGTGAAAAGTGTCTTTTATTGTTTATATATTAACTTCATCCATCTTGCTTCATTAAACTATTGTGTGGGAGCTCCATAGGCCACACGCGTGCATCGCCGTCACCCATTTTGGTTCGGTTCAACGTGCGTAACGGGTGCGAGTACGTGCCCACATCTGCGGGCGCCGAATGCTGATTCGATTTCCTCTTCGGGTTGAGTCCAAAAAATATTTTTGCTCCTCTCTAAATTTCTGACCATTACAACCTATTAATTTTTGTAACGTTTGATACACTAAATTCTGTCCAGGTTCAATAAACCATGTGTTTAACATTTTTTTTTCTTGTAACATTTTGTAACGTTAAGTCTTTAATTGGCTAATTAAATTAACCATTATTTCCTAACCGTTGAGAACAACCTATATATTGAGGCCCATCTCGTTGTTTTTTCACATACTAAAATCCCTTACGAAAACATTCTTTAAAAATCTCGTCTTTTGAAACTTTCTATTTTTCATTTGTTGCTCTGGGGCAGAGCTAAGTCGAGGGTCACTCTCTCCGCGTCGTGTGCGGTAAGAAGATTCTTGCAGAGCGAAGATTTTAACACTAGGAGCATTCGGACAAAATCTACAGATAGATTCGGATTAACTCTTAGGGCAGTGCTACGTGTGCGACTTCCCCGGAGGCCGATAATAATTTACTATTTCATTTTTGTTGCAGATATTAAAAGGAAGAAAAAATGAAGAAATTCGAAAAGATATAGGCTTTTGGTACCCGAAAGTATACGAATATAGGTTACTACTGTAGTACAGAGATATAGGCTTTTAGTACACGGATATGGACTTCCGGTGCACGAATATAGGCTTTTAGTGGCTCAAATGCTTGGGTGGTACCCCAACTTTAGGCATAATAATGCTGAAGTATTCGATCTGTTATTCCTTATATTAAAATAACATATATTTAGTTAATGAACATTACAATACCTGTGATAATATTCTGTCCAAATGCTTAACGAAATGCGGCTCAAATGCTTGGGTGGTACCCCAACTTAAAGCATAATAACACTGAAGTACTCCGACGGAAGAAGCCGGCCAGCCGGTCGTAGTCCTTTCAAAGGAGGGCTGGGGGAGGTGTACCGAGTGGAGGAGTTCCTCCACGAGGCGCGAGAGGTCGAGGGTCAGTATGGGGCCGAGCTGGAAGGGGTCCTCCACGAGGCTCGGCGACACCCTTGGCGGATATGTCGGCCTCCAGCCTGTCGAACATGTTGGCGGAGGTCCGACGAAACTCGAGGATGACATGGCGGTGGCGGAAGGAAAGGAGGTGGAATAGAAGCTTCTTGAGCGGGGTATTGTTAGGCTTAGAGGGGTCGAGGAAGGAGAGGGTGCGGTAGCTGCGGGTGAGGCTGAGGGAAGGCGTGATGGTGCCGATGAAGAGGTCCTTCTTGTCGACCAGGTCGGTATCGAGGAGTACGGGGAAGCTGGCGATGTCGAGGAGAGCGATGATGCGGGGTCGGCGGTGATGGGCAGGCCGGAGGGCACGTTAAGGCGGAGCACGATAGAACGGTGGTGGCGGAAGCGGAAGCGGAGGTAGACATCGCGGCCCTCATGTACAGGGATACGTTGGGAGTTGACGAAGATATAGATTAAGTACTTCAGTGTTATTATACCTTAAGTTGGGGTACCATCCAAGTATTTGATCCACATTCTGTTAAGCGTTTGGACAGAATATTATCACAGGTACTGTAATGTTCATTAATTAAACGTATGTTATTTTAATGTAAGGAATAAAAGATCGAGTACTTCAGTGTTATTATGTCTTAAGTTGGGGTACCACCCAAGCATTTGAGCCGCTTTCAGTACATGGATATTGATTTTCAGTACAAGAATATAGGCTTCTAGTACATAACCAATAGGCTTCTGATATACGGCTTCTGATATACTGATATTGGTTCTGGTACACGAAGTGGCTTATGGTACATGGAACATAGACTTTCGTTACAGGAATATAGGCCTCTGGTACGAGAATATTGTCTTTTGGTATACTGATATTAGATTTTGATTCACTGATATAGGCTTCTAGTACACAAATATTGGTTGTGTACACCGATATTGGCTTTTTGTATACGAATATAGGCTTTCATTGCATGGATATTAACTTTTATTACGGAGCCAATTTTTGGGTACAAGAAGCCCATATTCGTGTGACGGAATACAATATCAATATCCATGCAACGACAACATTCGTGTACCATAAGCCTATGACCATGTAGAGAAGAAAATATTCATGTACTAGGAGCCCATATATGTGTATCGGATATAAGCTTACGATGACATATTTTCCACATACATCAACAAGACTTGTAGCTGCAACTTATATTTTCACGACAATTTTTATTTGCCATTTTATATGATTTCTCTTTTCTTGAGTTATTCTTTCTTTATTATTTATACCTAAAAATAATAAAATCAAAATTATAGGAGTACTCAATAATATAATCAAATTAAAAGATGTTGGCTTGACTTGCAGTCTATAGAAGGCTTGACCTATATGGGCCACCACTAGATTGACCTTAAGAACCAAGCTTAGGGTCTAGGGCCAATAACCTAAAATTGCAAGTAGACTAGCTTGTATTCTCTAGAAAGCTTGACCTACATGGGCTACTACTAAAAGACATGTCATACCTCTCTCTTGGAATACGATAAGCTGATTATGTCACAAGCCATCCAGGCTACGCATCTTACGAATACACCATTATCCATAACCCCAATTATCGCATGTAACTTTAAGGTAGAAAATAGAGTTTAACTAACTATTACAAGATTCCAGAAAGATAATTCTATTTATACATTGGCAAATAGATACACAATCCCACAAACTACCTCCCAAAACATTTTATTCACAATATTAAGCATAAAGACAAAGCAGTCAAACAAAATGCAATATGTTGTTCTCGTCCTTGGCCTTAGTCTTTAGATTCTTCCATATCATAGAGAGGCAGCAATTCTTCCGGCATTCCTTCATCAACTAGTGAACAAACACTAGGTAGTAAAAGACATACAAGCCCCAATATCAAGGATAATGAAATTTTGAAAATACAAAGTGATATGACTGAGTATCGAATATGATTGATGGAACAAAATTTAGTTCAACTTAGTAGATTAGAGTTAGAGATATGTTTGGGTTCATTTTCCTATACTTACAATCTCACTACACAATCACAAACACCTAATCTATATGGTAAGTAATTTTAGATAACAGATCATGTCACAAACTTGTCTATTTTTCAGCAATAATCTTATTTCCCCACGATCAAGTTGTTTCTGGATTGGCACGATGCTTAGGGATGATGCCCACATAGGCTTGGAAAGAATTGATGAATTAGTTTTAGACTTAATCGATATTAGATCTAATTAAAATCATAGCTTCCGGCACAGGTAAGTGAGCTAAGATCCACACCCTCTCTTCGCAAGGCCTTACGAAGAAGGTACTACTAATGAGCTTTCTTTTTTATTATATTATATAATTTTGTTTAGTGTGAAAAATGTATTCTCTCCAACTACAAAGAAGCAATTTACAATCATAAACAACCCTATCTATACTTACTCTACTTATTATTATGTTTTTCAAAATCAGGTATGCGTCTCGATCTTTGTGCTCGAGGCACCATGTGATACAACACCATGACATAAAGGAATTGTTCATCTTAGCAAGCAATTTCTAATTATTGAAAGAACTGACCTAAAATTTTAGTTTTGCTTATGTGTCATTGTCCATATCCTAAGCGACCTAAGTCAAAGTATTGACACTTGACAATTTCTAAAGTTATCGGAGTCACTCTCTAGTTCTAACATAATTCCTATTTTAATATAAGACTAGTCCTAAATTTTGTTTTTTCGACACTTTGACATATTTCGGATTATAATTTGAATTTAATATATGCATATTTGAATTTAACAAACTGTGCTCAAGGATTGCTTACAAAAGCAACTTACTTTATTATGCAAGTACGCATTCTTGAATGCACTGCCCACACATGATCAAAGAAAAAAGAATGAAGGGATTAATAATCACAAAAGTTTACAGTTAAACAATAATGAATATATTAATGAATTCAACATAACCTAGGTTTGAGTTTCTCTTTGATCTTTAAAAACTTATGGTAAATTTTAAGAAAAATAGCTCAAAATGAGTCAAAACTGGATTTTTAAACTTCGGTTATAGTACAAACTCTAGAATTATCAAACACTAGATTTTAATTGAAAAGTAAATGTTTTAAATATTAAACTTGCTAAATTAGCATTTTTTTATGCTGAATTTAAGATTGAGTTTAATCTAAATGGGTTAAATTTTACGGTTAAAACCTGACACGCACCAAAACACCTAGTAATCCAATTTGGTTACCACACTTGGTTATCAATGCTTGGAAATGTCGAATTTTGACAAGAACCCCAACCATGGTCATCCCACCTGATTCTAGGTTGGAGTAGTCAAAGGCCAAGACTTAGCCTTGACTCAGCCTATGCTCCGAACTAGGTTATACTGAATTATGATACACCCATTTTCACTTTGTAGAAATTTAGAGAACGTGTATGAAAATACATAGGCATTGTTGAAATTAAAACTGGAATAGAATAACACCTACGGGGTACGATACTGGGTCGAAAGTGTTTGAAATTTATCCCAGACCTACCTAGTAGGCTCGTAGGTTCAATTTTCATTACATAGACCTCATTCCTATTTATTTAACTGTATTAAAGATAACTTCTAGACAACATGTATTCCTTGGAAATTTATCTTAGAAAATTCTAATTTGGAGCCGTAAAATGACCTCTGAAATTGGGAATCAAGATAAGTTTACTAATACTACTAAGCACAACCCATATAGGTATAAAAGGAATCATACGTAGATAACATATGCTAGATACCCAATCATATACATCAACCTCTACTTGACTACATATAGGATAGTTACTTTAAAAATATTAAAATTAGGCTATGAAGATTCATGCTTAGATTTCTAATAATTGAAATGTGAAAAATTAAATCGAGAATTTAATTCTAACATATCATTTTGTTTTCATAGATATAGATATAATTATGAATAAATTTTGATTTTAGGCCTAGATAAACAAATAATTTTTTTTAAAGAAGTTAAGTAAGTCGTGATAATTTTTGAGCTATGGAAATTCAAATTAAGAGCTAGGGCATGCCTTAATTTTTGAGGACACGAAATGTTAGTTATTTGGATGAATCATTCACCCCTTGTTATTTATTTGGATGACTCATACATCCCTTTAGTTGTGGCCTTTGTCTAACTTCTTCCTTATCTTGAGGGAAGCTACAAACTTCTTCTTTATCTTTTGTTTAAGTTCTCCCTTATCTTTTATGGAGTGGCAACATTATCTATAGAGTATGATGGAAGGCTCAGTCCTCTATATAAAGAGTTTTGGTCCCCAAACTAGACACTCATACTTCTACAGAATACACCATCAAAATTGAGTGTTCATAGTTTGGAAGTTCAAACCAAAGCTAATGAAGCAAGACAGTACTAGAGTTCATCCTATTGAAGCAACAACGACCAGAGGTTAGTTCATAAAATATTACTATTTTATCCTATTATTTAATTTTGCATCCTGGATCATACATTGGTTGTTTTTACATTTGGTATCAGAGCCACTAATACCTCTGACTTGATGCTTTCAATCATGAAAAATGTTCTCTGTTTTGACATATATCATGGTTGAATATGTCAAAAACAATTTAACTTATTTTTGGGTTGGTTTTAATGTTGCTAACTTATATCAATCATGTATTTCACTTTTATCCAACATTTATTTTTCTTTATTGTTCTTTCATAATCAATCCATGTATGTTCATTAGATTTGTAAGCCATATAATTCTTAATGCATATAATGTATCTTCATTTCTCTGACTATACGTACCCTTCTTGGTATTTAGTTATAGCATCTGAATACTATTTTGTAAATAGTTAAGAAATATTGTTGAAAGAATGTTTTGCTAGAAGGAGGATGCATCTTTATTTAAGATACCATCTTTATTTATTTTATTTTGGTTTTATTATTTTTGTGTATTTTAATTAGAAATCATTAAGTTTTAGATTTCTAAGGAATAAAATTGTTAATAAGCAGTATGTCTTATTATTAAATTGTGCAAAATTAATTATGTTGATTTATATTGCATGTTTCTGATATCTAATTTATTTATACATGCAAGTATGATTAAATTATGCTAATTTGTATGTCTATATTTTATTTTCATGCAAATATTATGTTGGTGTAATTTATTTATGTTATTGTGCATGTAAATTCATAGCTTCATTTTCATGCTATATTATCTAAATTGTGCTAACTAAATCTCAATTATAATTTTAACATATAGTTTTAGTTAAGATTATTTGGCACATTAAGATTCATATAAGGTCCACTATTTTATTAAAATAATTATTTAGCTTGAACCATTAAGTTATGAATAATTCATAAATAATTTATTAGTTGGCATAATATAACATAATTTGTAGTTGTTGCCTATCATGTTTATGCATAATTTTTCTTGGGCATTAAGTAGAGCCTAAGATTGAGTAATATGAATGTCAAGTGAAACGTATAATTTTTAAATAATTTGGGAGTAGCTACTGTAATCCCCTAAAATTTTCAAGGATTTTTATTATTATTTTATACTTGCTTAAATAATTTGTTTTGAATTATTTTGTTATTTATTTATAACATAGGCTTAGTCGTGCTTAAATTTTGTTATGCACCTTGAATAGACAACATGGGATGGCTCGTTCAGTCATATGCCCTCACTAGCCTACTAGATGTAAACCCCCTCGATTTTGGCAAATTTTATTTAATTATTATATATTTATATTATTAACAAAATCTTACTAATTTTTATTACTTTTATAATTATATTTGAAAGTTTGGAATTTATTTATATATAAAAATTATACATAGCAAATACTTTTTCCATGACATGGGAAAGAGATTTTTACAAAAAAATAATTTTTTTAGTTATTTTTAATTTTAATTAGTATCTTATATGCATTACATATTTATGTACATATTTTATACATATATGTATTTGTTTAAATATATATAAAAGTATATATGTTTACATATATCTACATTAATGTGAGCCTAATATATTTTCTAATAATACTATCCTTGTATACCTACTATATTTATATGAATAGATTGAATCACTTGCTAAGGATATATACTTATATTTACTGTATTAGGAAATTACTTTTGATTCTTACTCATTGGATATATATAAGTAATAGAAAAAAAGTAAAAAATAAGAAGAGAGAAAATGAATTTCTTACGTTAAGTCAGTTTTCCTCGCGAGCCAAACAAACCCATTTCTCTCGTTGGCGTACTTGGTTGGCGAAGAGAATTTTTTTCTCAAATCTTTGATCAAATATTCACAAGATTTGATTCTCTATGAATCTAATCTTTCATTCCTAGAACGAATAATGTATGTACGAATTCAAATCCAATCCAATCAGGGATTAGGATTTAAATTGCGATATATATATATGTGATGGCGTGATCAACTATCGAAAAAAAGAAGAGAAAAGAAACTGCGAAACCCCTCGTGCCTCCAAATCCCTCGACCCCACAAACCCAGCCCAATCTTTTCAAAACCACCACGCATTGCCTGCACGTTGCCC
Source organism: Iris pallida (assembly GCA_029216955.1). Lineage (NCBI taxonomy): Eukaryota > Viridiplantae > Streptophyta > Magnoliopsida > Asparagales > Iridaceae > Iris > Iris pallida. Next base: position 5,823,467 of record JANAVB010013395.1, on the reverse strand, counting down.
TAACTCGCCGCCGGCAGACGACCACTTCGCACAGCTACAGGTGTTGTAAAAGCAAGCGTACGCAGCCAGGTACGAATATTCTTCGTCAATTTTATTTATAACTACTTGATCAAAATCTGATTTACAAATTCCTACGCATAGACAACCTAACACCCTTTAACCCCCTTCAGATAGATTTAATTATATAGCTTTCAATTTCCCTAAAAGTTGATTTACATCAACAAAAAATTTGTTCCTAAACAGAGCTAGGACCAATCCCAAATCCTTATTTGGAAGGAAAGTTTTTTATTGATTCATCACTAGTTCAAAAATCTTTTTGAACAGATTTGATGACAAGATATATGAGTTGGAAACCCCGCTATTAGTTTTACTTTTTATTGATTAAACTGTTGTTAATTCAGTTTCAAAGTTTTAGGAAATACTAGTTTTGCGTACCATAAAATTTAATAACTTTTACCGATATGACGTGCGTCCTGACAAACAGGGCGACTTGGTCACAACCCATGAGCATCGAAAGACGCATATAGATGTTGTCGATGTGTGGGATTCGTCGAAACACGATTTCATTGTGTTTGTGCGACAAAATCGAGACGTATCGGTCGAGATACCTCGTATCGACCTCTTTGCAAACTAGTCCACAAATTCGTGCAAGTTCGTCGTCTCGAGACGAAACTTGTGCCACTGCACTCGTGCCATTTTTTGGTCTTGTGAGCCAAGTTTTGTCCGATTCGAAGAAGTTCGACTGAAATACTGTTTTGGCAGTCCGCAACCCTATCCAACGGACGAATTTATATACGGCTCACCAGAATCTAATTTTGGACATACGGTTGAGTTTTTATCCTTAAACCGGACCCGTAGACATAATTTGATGACTTTAGAGACCATAGGTACTGACACGCTTTTTGGTGTAAAGCGGGTCCAATGACAGACATCGTTTTGATCCGAAATTATAATTTTGCACCTGTATCCAAAATTAGACTTATGGGTATGTAATTTTAGACATTTTTTATTCAAAAAATGTTGGTGATGTCTGTTTTAGCATTCGAGGACATTCATGGAAGTGGCATTCTTTGATTCACTATTCTGACGATTTGAGTTATTGGACATTGCCATTCTGCACACTACATCCAAGCAAGATGAGTTATTGGACATTGCCATTCTGCACACTACATCCAAGCAAGATACCTTGCCATATTTATGTCTATCTACTTTAGCTCCTTATGTTACATGCATATTATTTATGTTATTTATTTATTTCTATAATATAAACTATTCTTTAAAATTTACTTGATGCAAATTTCAGTTAGTTATGTTGTCTTGTTATCTTTTTATTCTATGAACATTTGACCTAGAAGTAAGGGACCACCTTTAATTGTACTGCATTCATTGGCCTTGACACGTGTGTTCCACGAAGTCGTGAGTAATATATAGATCTCGGCCTTGTGTATTGGGTGGCCAACGATACATACAGGTCGTGGGATAGGTATAACTGCTAATAGAATGCATGACAGGTTGACTTAGCAGTTATTAGAGGTACTGTTTCGTGAATATGACATAGATAGTCATGGGGTGGGGAGAATAGTTCCTTGGCGTATGGGCCATGTATGTACTTTCCTTTTGGAACCCGTGAGCTCCGCCGGAGACGCGGGTGAGATTACTATATTGTTACTGACGACCACTGATGTTCTGCGAAATGTTATGCTCTTACATTTATTGACGGTCATTGTCGCTTCGCTGAACGTTATGCTATTAGGCCCCTGGTGCCCAGAGAGGGAACTATCCCTATCCCATTTTTGCCAAAGTGCCTATGCTTTAGAGGTTTGTTCTTAAATTGCATAAACATAGAATTAATAGGCTACCTTATCCGTTAGATATATGTACTTTATGGTTTATGTACTTACACTTGATCGCGGCTTAGAATAATGTTTTATCACGAAACAGTGTTAAGATCCGGATACTACATCGGATTTATGGCATGGAAAGATACATCATCATGGATTAGGGTGCCATCTCCTATCCTTGTTTTTTGGTTGGGGGATGGTACGCTAATTCAAGGGTGGAGTATTGGACCATGTTATATTCTGATTGACGTATTATTGAGCAGTTTTTATTCAGTTATATGGCATGTTCTTTATGTATCTTGTTACGTCCCGCTGAGGACCTGGTGATTTCTCAGGTATAGATGTGCAGGACTTTCTGCAGGAATATGGCTCTGGTCTAAACTCATCATTCACGATCGAGAGAGTCGTACTTTCCGATCATAGCTGCCCCTATTAGGTTGAGGAATCTATTTAGTTATCTTTTCTTCTATCTGTTTGGCTTGGAGGTTGGACTCAGTTTTATTTTTAGTTTGTTCTAATACTGGTAGTGGATAGTTTGATAACCGAAAAATTCTTCCTTTCCAATGATCTAGATAATCAAGCTTGTTTTTAATCCTTAATATTTTTATTTAGGATTTCGAGTGTGGCATTCCGCAGAATCCATCCTAGCCACGAGATATGCAGGACTAGACAAGACAAGCAAGAAAGTGCACTATAACAATCCATAACAAGACATGACAATATCAAGACAAGAGTGCGCTACGGTGAGCCACTAATTCAATTTGGACATGTACTGGAATCATGAGTGCGCCATGACAGGCTACTATCGGGAAGCTAGACATAAACATGTATCGGGTCCAACCAAGCATGACAGGACAAGACAGTAAATTGGGCATAACATGTATAATAAAGCAAATAGCAAGAAGAAACCAGGAAATCATGTCAAAATCAAGAAATAATCTACTTGGGTTTTAGATCGGTATTCTGATGGTATACACTGGAACATCGTCGGTATGCCGATTTCTATTGGCAAAATCTCTCTGTAAAAATCTATATGCCGTACCGGTATACCGCCGGTATAGACCGGTACACCGTCGGTATGCCGAAAAGTGTCACAGCAACTTTTCAACCAAAAGAGGGATCACAAAACTGGTGTTCCGTCGGTACACACTAGTACAACGTCGGTATGCCCTATCTGGCCGTAAAATAATACTAAAGGCTCGAAACAAGTTCCGAAAACCAATGCTCGTTTCAAAGTTGCTAAAATTATTATAACCATGAAAACAATACTAGAGGAAGGTTGTGTAAAGCAATATACTAAGTCTTATGGGAAGTACTCCGGCATCGTTCCCGATACAGAGTTTTCTTACTAAGGAAATATCAGGATTTCACAGAAAATTAAAACCTAGCTCAGACCAAGTTTTTGAGAAGGCCAAAATGACAATAACTATGAGAGAAACATATTTAGTAAGGCAAGTTCTAGGAAATAATGGACTATCCAGACAGTAAAAAAACAAAGCCACAAGAAAACCATAATACGTCCAGTAGTTCGGCAAGATGTACTTGCCTAATAATGCTCCAAGTCTAACTCTTCAAATCTATCACCAAGAGGGGTTCAGAAACCATACTTTGTGGTCTCGAGACCAAGCTTCAAGATCTCATGGAAAATAGAGTGGAAACGAGAAAGACTGGCGAGTGGAGAGAGAAAGTAAAAGTGAAATAAAAAAACATAATCGTATATATAGAGAAGGTGAATTAATCGTGATCGTTCGATCATGATCCGCGACTCGTTCAGGATCAATCTCAACCATTCAAAAGAAAACCAAGAAACCAATGGCTAATAGAATGTATCATTACTATTCATCAAAATATCTAAATACTATTTATAAAAATATCTAAACACTATTCATGAAAATATCTATACGGAATTATCTCGAATCGAAAATATCTATAAAGTGAAAAATCTGCCCGGTTGGTATACCGTCGGTATAAATCGATATGTCGACGGTATGTCGGTTTCACAAAAAAGTCTCAAAATTAAGTTTTCTTCCGGTTATCCAGAATCCAAGAAAAAGTAGAATACAGTATAAAATATGTATTCTTATACAAATACAAATACTGTGAGACGAGTCTTACAACTCTTCCCTACTTGGAAAAATTTCGTCCTTGGAATTTCCTAAAGGCAATCAAGTAAAACATGCTAGAAATCCAGGAAAACATGCTATCGAGATCAAAAAAGGAAACTCATATATCATGAAATCCAACTAGAGTAATATATCATCGACAACATTATACATTCCTACAATCACACTCAGACAAAAAGGGTAGGGCATAGATATACGAATAAGTATACCTCACGACTCAAACAAATACGGGTAACGAGCTCGGATATCATCCTCGTGCTCCCATGTCGACTCTCCAGGTGTGTGATGATCCTATAAAATACGAACTAATCGGATAGTCTAGTTCTGTAACGTTCCAGTTCCAAAATACGTAGGAATAGGGACATAGACATGCCAGCTGTATACATACGAAGTACATGGGCCTCGTATGAATACATAAGCTATAAAATGCAGTAACCACAACTAACTAATCTCATCCACGAAATGAAAGAATAAAAGATATCACATAATCGACTATGAAATTGTCATTTGGTACATGTAGTTGGGCGGAGACAAATCCACTACCAACTATGAAAGAAATACATAACAAAAGAAAGTTTTGTGAGTGAAGCGGAGACGATCAAAGTACAATCATCGTCGAAGAATAGCGATGATCATGGCCAAGGCCAGTACACCTGCGAAAGACAATAGCACACACCTGACGAGATAACCAGGTCCTTAAAGGGACGTAACAAGATACGTAAAGAACATGCCATATGAACTGGATATAAATGCACCATAAAATAAAGATAAAGTAAAAGTGCCCAAACCATAGCACGGCTCAATATCCCATCATCGAAACAGTAGGCTTGCCCCTACAACCAGACAAGGACAAGGGGTAACATACTATTTCGCGATGTGACATCTTTCTATGTCATGGTTGGAACATAAAATTTGCTAAGGTCTCCTAACCTTTCTAGAAGGCAATTTAGAAGACATCTCGATGTATGGGCAGGTGAAGGCTGACTCCCCTAGGACAAGGTAACAACTCACAACATGCACACGTCAAGTACCAATACTATCAGCCGACATAACTCGAGACTAGCGGCCCATGTGACCCATCAGTCCACATAGCTCGAGGCTAGTGACCACCGTGACACGACTATCGTAGTACGTAGTTACTACGACTTTTGGATTGGGATAGCCCATACATTTAATTGTCTTCTTCCTCCCAAGGTCACTAAAAGAAGGTAGTTCGCTAAGACTAGGTCCATATGCAAACAAAAAGGCAAGAAGGAAAAATAACTGAAAGCAAAATAAAGTGAACTAAAAATAACAAGTAATGGATCCATCCGAAAACAGATAATAGATGTCAATAAATAAATAAATAAAGATTCATCTAATTATAAACAGTAAATAAGGCAAGGTATCTTGCCTGGTGGCCTGAGGTCGTGCAATGATAGTGATGTCCTGTTTTGTCCAAAAGCCATGTTTGATATGAAAAAGTTCGAAGGAAATAAGTATATGATTAGTCATGGTCAGAAGTCATATATTCTAAGAGGAAGATTTGATTTATGTAAAAGATAATTCTCAATTTAAAACATATATATATATATATATACTCATTTAGAAAAACAGTCATAACTATCTAGTAAAAATATATTTGGTATTTGTTTAAAATCAAAATTTTATTATGAAAAATATTTTACATAATATCTAAAACTTCAAGAAAATCTTTTGAGGCTTAAAACTCTAAAATTCTTCAAACTATAAATTTAGAAAATACTTGTAACTTATTTATAATAATGGAAACTATATTTTATTTAGATGCTAAAGTTTAATAATAATAAAATCTCTTGAAAATATTATTTACATGTGTAGATATTTTATAATAGTAATAATGTTGTAGGAGATGAAACCTCTGGTGATAAAATAATAATTATACTAATAACAGTAATAATAATAAAAATAATCATAATAATACTAATAATAATACTACTACTAATAATAATAAAAATAACAATAATATATAATAATAATAGCAGGAATATATAATGATAATAATAATAATAATAATAATAATAATAATAATAAAATTATTTACAACAGCTCATTGCTGTTCGTATAGAAAAGGAAAAATTGGGAGTGGAGAGAGAGAGGAAAATCGGAAAGGGAAACTTATGGAGCGGTAGCTCCGGCGCATGGTGGCCGGCGGGCAGGGCGCTGTGCTCAGGCGCCGGCGCGCGGAGTGGATGGGCTCGCCTGGCGTAGAGGCGGCGGCCGGCCATCTGAAAGAAGACGACGGCGGAGGAAGCTCGGTGGAGACGGGTCACTGGGAAGCGCGGTCGGTGGAGTTTGGTGGAGGCGGCGGAGGACGGGGAGAGGGCCACCGGGAGAGGTCTCGGCTCACGGTGGAGAGCGCAGGCGACGAGATCGCCTCTCCGGCGGTTAGGGCACGAAGGGGGGCGCCGACACGGTGGCTGCACGCATTGGTAATACGCGCGGGGGCGGATGGCTGAGACTGCGGATGGAACGGGAGATCCGGCGGCGGTCGTGACAGTGGAGGTGGCTGCCACGGCGACGCACGGCGGAGCGGCGTGTTGCCATGGCGACTCGAGGGTAGGTGGCAGCGAATCTCCGGCCGGCGATGGACAGGTAAGGGGGTGGTGATGGTGGTGTTCTCATTTTTTTGGGGGGATTTTGGTAGTTTTTGGGTTGGCGGCCGGTCGTGGTTGCGGCCGGTCGTGGTGGCGCTGGTGGTATTGTGTCGGCTGTGGTGTTGGTTTGACCGAGAAGGTAGGCAGAGGCGATGGAGTGGTTTGGGTGGCAGTACGACGGTGGCAGTAGGTTTCTCTGGTGGGGGTCGTCGGAGAAGAGATGACAATGGGTCGGGTGCTGCGGCAAGGACGGGCATGGTGGTGCTGACGGTGGTGGTGTGGTTGGGAAGACGACGTCGGGTCGAACAACATGGCTGCAGGGATGGTCGAGCTAGGTTTAGGGTTTAGGTTAGGGATCGTGTCCAAGTGTCGGACACGGGAATGATGATGAGGTCCGGGATTGTCGGACACCAAGAAAAAGAGGATGAATGTATATGCATTGGAGAATATTTAGTGGATGGGGGGCACGGACACGATGTACGTAGGTGGTAGAAATTATGGAGGAGTACCTGCCTATTTATAGGATGTAGGAATTCCCATTTTGATATGATTGTGGGGGTTTTAAATCTCCATAGATAATATCATATTTATTTAATTTGCTTTAAACACTTATTTGTTCGCATCCAATTTAAACATCAATAAATCTTCATTTTGATTCAAATTGAAATAAAATTGTTTCAAATTTAAATTGTCCCATTTAATCAAATATTAACTTTTAAAATATCTCAAATACCATTTTCATAAATAATAAAATAATTAATTTCAAAAATTGTACTATTATTTAAAATAACTAGTAAATATTTATAAAAATGGATATACACAATAATATTCATATAAATATACCTTTCTAGTATTCAATAAAAATATTATTTATTATTTATAACTGAAGGGCCTTTAAAAATGAAAAGAACAAACTTAGCAATTTTTTGTATGATAACAAAGTATTTACTATATAAATTATTTTGAACTATAAAAATAAAAATAAAAATAAAAATATTTTTCTAAAAATATGTACGCTCGCACATATTCGCACTCGATGAGCAATTACGAAATACGTCGTTTGCGCATAACGTACAATGCGACTATGCGACGTACAATACAAAAATTTTAAATCAGTACCAAAATCGATAAAAATATATTTGAAATTTAGGGGTTTTACATCCTACACAACTTAAAAGAATTTTGTCCTCAAAATTAAAGGTTAGCAGGGGTGAGAAGGCACAAAACAGTTCACAATGTTCAACGAAAGATGTATTAGGAAATCTCGATTTCGATAACGGCAAGGATAATCATGGATTAACACAAGAAGAAAAATATGTGGGGGTCAAAGTTAGAATGTGCAATAACGATATGAGAAGATGGATTAAATACCTAGAAGGTATGCTTTGAGAGTAGGTTGAGGGCACGAGTTGGAGAGCACTAAATTTAGAAGGTCATGGAAGTAAATATTGGCCAACAGACGAGTAGTTTAGGATGAGTGTAGCAACATTGAGTGGTGAGGGTCATAGGTGATAGGGTAGCTAGAGAAATTTCTAGTATCACACCCTTTGCCCTTCTTTAATAGGTAAAGTAGAAAGCAATAAGGAGTTCAATGACGAGTTTATCGAATACGAACACGTGATTCAAAGGCGACCGTATAATTTCAAAAGAATTTTTAAGGCAGTCGTTGATGGGATTCTAGAGGCCAAGTTTAATTAGGTCTTATCCACGTAGAACAGTAGGTAAAGGTGAACCAAAGTGCACTAGGTTGATCAGACCATCATGTACCGGTTCTGATTAGAAGATATGTTAGTGGAAGCTCTTCCAAAAACATATGTCGTGAACAAGCTTAATAAAGGGTGAGCTTGCAAAACTAGACTACATTGTGGCGTTAGTCGAGCTAGTCCAAATATAAGTACGCTAGATAATAAAAAGGAAATACAAACAGTCTAAGTTCCTCAATAAGTCATAAAGTCAATGGAAATACTAGACCGTGAGACATTCTACTTAACTTGCAAGAGTTAAGCTAGTAGCGTGATTGGACAATGGATTAAGTATTCAAGATAAACCACAAGTTAAGTATTTAAGGAATTAATGAATCACAAGCATTCCTTGGGTCGAAATAATTGAGTTGAGGTTGAGTAAGTCAAGTTTAAGATGTCCATGCTTGGTCGATGACTAACTACACTGGGGTATATACAACTATCATGGCACAAGTGATATTGCAACTAGTGGGGAATACTTCTATCTCATTTATGCTATCTTGGTTGCTTTCCATTAAAAAACCTAAACTCGAGTTTTCCTCAAAAAGTTTCTTATCCTTCATGACTTTAATCCTAAATTTCTTAAATCGATCTTCAAGAAGTGAACCATAGTATGTCATTAATCAAATCTACAAAGAACGTTAATGTAGCACCCAATTTTCTAAATGAGGGTAATTTTGAAATTTTGTGTTTATAATTATTTTAATAATGATATTTAATTCATGATATAATTTTTGGTGATTTTAAATTATTTTAAAATTATTTAAATCAATGACTTGTGGTTTTAACGTTTTGCTAGTGAAACCCTAGAGACTGTTTGACCTAGAGCCTAACCATGTGATTATGATATTTTAATGTTATTTTTGGCCTAAGGATATTTTTGCATTTGACCTCTTTGAATTATTTTGATATTATTTTATTATTTATGATATTGTTTTGGGATTATTTGAGTCGGGTTCGAATTTTATCTCAATTTGACTTGTAACGAGGACCCGGGGGTAGTTTGACTCTAGTGGGACCCATACACTAGTTAGGCATGGCCCACATGATATTAATTTTAGTCCACATGATAGAAATATTTTAGTTAGAGGTTAGACTAATTATTATGGATAAGGTTAGTGTGATTAGAGACTTTAGAATGACTAATTTAGCCCCAACCAATTAGCCCTTTCCTAATACTCATAGAATAGGTTAGTAGGGGCTTTGGACTTTTCCTAATAGGACAAAACTACCTTTATGGCCAGCCACAATAAGGATAGGGTTGAGCCTCCCATTTGTCATTATCCATCTATTTTTCTCTCTCTTGTTCTTCCCCAAATTCCTAGAGAGCAATCCCTAGCAATTTCTCCACCAAATCCTTCCATTTTACCACCAAATCTTCTTCTTTCCTTCTCCATTCTAGCCAAGGAGGAAGCTAACCAAGTTTGGGTGGATTCGGAGCTCGTTCGTGTCCTTTTGGAATCTCTACGTGTCGGTGTCGCTCCGGGAAGGTTTTTCTTCGATTCGATCTACCGGGAGGTATAAATCCCTTCTCCTTTTCATTTCCTCATGCATATAGGTCTATTTTGAACCCATAGGAATGACCCCCATGGTTGTATCTCCATTTGTGTCCATTTTGTGTCCATTTGGAGGTCATAGGAGTGTCCCTTGTGTTGTGGATGTGTTTTTTTTTTTTGAAAAATTGTTGTGGATGTGTTCATGTTACATATATAGATTTATATATATATATATATATATATATATATATATATATATATATATATATATATATATATATATATATATATATATATATATTAATGAGAGTGTATCTATATTTATATATGTAATAAATGGTTCATGATGATTATATAATCAAGTTTGTGAGTGTGGTTCCTCATATTATTATTGCTATTATTGTTGTGGATAATTAGGATATATATTGTGTATTCTTTTGGCTCAAACTACCCAAATCCGTCATAATTTTTATCCACGTTTTTAATTTCAGCCCTAACTTAGAAATATCATAACTTCTAGCTCAAGCTCAGTTTAATCTCCCATTTTTTTTAAAAGAAGCGTATTGAAGTTAGCTTTCCAAAAACATGTACTAATAGGCCTAATTATTTCTGTAACTTTCTGGAGATTTATTTGAGTGTCAGCTGTACGAAAGACAAACGCGTTCTCGGTGTTTTTGCGATTCCGGGAGTTTCCAGAAACGAAAACAAGATCCATTTGAAGTTTCAAAAAGCTAACACATAGATCTATAACATACTTTAATCCTAGATTTTAATTTATGTTGAGATGGTACAGTATTGATTATTAGTAGGATTTACTATTCGGCATATGCATTTTGTGCACCCTTGTGTGTAATATAATGTTCTATTTGATTGTAACCCATGTTAATGTATATATATTATGTAATTAAATAGAGAATGTAAGCATGTATAAGTATGGCTTGTAATGAATATGTAGGTTCCATAGTATGTAATGTATGGTGCATATAGTGGTGCAAAAGAATAAATGAATGCATGCATGAATGTAATATAATAATAGATGTAATGTATGCAATATACAAGTTAATGAGATATAATATTCTATGTTAACACAAATCCTATATTACCTCATGTACCCCCTTACACTATATTGACACTATCACACTTGACATATTGTTCACTTACACTTTGACACTCTTTGATATGTATACACTATGTATGCCCATTTAACCCTCACTTGCCCCTTTGCCATGTTCACATACACACACATAGCCTCTTAAATAAGTATTTATGAATATAGTTAACTTAGCTATGTATGTATATTATATATATGTTAGCATATTGTGTTGTAATATATAAGTTTATATAACCATTTGAAATGCCATGATTATAGACCTAATGTTGAATACCAATATATGCATGTGTATATATGTGTAGGCATATATAGCTTAAAGTAATAGATTACCTAGTGTATATCCAATGTGAATTCTTGCCTATTTGAGTATTGAATAATTGCATGCTATATAGAGTTGGGTGTATATTGGCTTGTATAGCCTTGTATTGATGTGTGCTTGCTAGGATAGTCTTGGTTAGGCCTAGTAAGACTTGCTGGGTTAGGACATGACCTAGTTTGACCTAGTTTGACTAGTGCAGTTGACCAGAGTTGACCAAGGGTTGACTTTGGCCTAGTTTGACCTAGATTCATGTAGAATGCATTGTAGTGCTTTATATTACCCTTCTGGACATGTTGTGACTTGTGCTGTTCTAATTAGGAGCCAGACACCTCTCCTCGGACAGTATCTTTACCTTGGACATTCAGATATCAGGCGAGTACATTCTCTGATCATTTCATATCCTGCTTAGAATTATTTCCTGCAGTAGATTACTTTACTTGTACTGTCACGTTGGTCACACGGGTTGGTACCATACGGATCCCTTATTGAGATGTTATCCTTAGGGAGCATCGGGTACTACATGTTCTGTGCGTTTTACATACATGTTGTATCACTATGCTTCACAAGTTCTTCGATCACTTGTGACATATACTCTTATGATCACAGAGTCTCCTAGAATCCCCATTTTTAGGACTACTATGTATCACCCTTCGGGGGCTTACCACCCTTCGGAGGCTTATCACCTTTCGGAGGCTTATCACCCTTTGGGGGCATATCATCCTTTGGGGGCTTATCACCTTTCGGAGGCTTATCACCCTTCGGGGGCTGTTACATAGTATCATAACATAACCTGTTTGGATCCTTGTGTACTGATTGGGGGTACGGGGGAGTAGAAGTAGACATGTGAATAATATCCAAGTAGTATCTTATCAGAATCTCTTCTATAGTGTCTTATCAGAATCTCCTATGCCATTTACATGTCTATATTGTACACTGACTCACTAGCCACATGTTAGTTCTCTATTTATAGTAGATATTTCTATTACAGCTCTCTCTCTGTTTACATACAGCATTTCTTTCAGTACCTGTATCTTACTTTACTGCATGATTATATTTTCTAACCTGCTATGAACTGTTGAGATGTAATGTTGTCACGACCCGCACCCACTGTGAGTGTACGAGAACGTAACAACGCCCAGCCTACACCATAGTGTCGGCAGTAGAACGCTGTCCTATGTCAACAATCAACTAGCAATATATCTCAAAACAGTTTATACTCTCCGAATGGGGGTGACATAGCAGTAAAACTCAATCACAACTAAGGAAGAAATAGCACGATATGAAATAGATCTCAAGAAAATAAATAGATGAAAAGTAGTCTAAGATAATCCCAGCAATATCCAGAAGTACATGGCCTCAGATACAGAATGAAAGAATATATACAACTCTGAACTCCAAATAAAGTCTAGCTAAACATGTCTCATGACTACATAAAGGAAGATAAGCCTAACTAATCTAAACTAGGCAATCGGGGTGATATCCTCAGCTAGAGCTGGGTCCTCCTGAAGGTCCAGCTCGCAGGTGTCATCTAAGGCTGCCCCGTAGTAAGTATCCAGGCAAGCCTCCTCCTCGTCGTCTGTAATATTTTCAACAGGTCCAGTCAGGACAGGAGCGAGTACAGTACATCTCAACAGTTCATAGCAGGTTTGAAGATATAATCATGCAGTAAGTTAAGATACAAGTACTGAAAGAAGTGCAATATGTAAACAGGGAGAGAAAGCTGTAATAGAAATATCTACTATAAATAAAGAGCTAACATATGGCTAGTGAGTCAGAGTACAATATAGACATGTAAATGGCATGGGATGATTCTGATAAGACACTACGGAATGATTCTGATAAGATACTACTGGTGTATTATTCACATGTCCACTTCTACTCCCCCGTACCCCCAATCAATACACAAGGATCCAACCAGGTTATGTTATGATTCCATGTACAGCCCCCGAAGGGTGATAAGCCTCCGAAAGTTGATAAGCCTCCGATAGGTGGTACATAGTAGACCTATAAATGGGATAAGGATTCCAGGAAGACTTTGTGATCATAAGAGTATATGTCACAAGTAATCAAAGAATCAACGAAGCATAGTGATACGCCATGTAAGTGATACGCCATGTAAGTGAAACGCACAGAACATAGAGTACCCGATGCTCCCTAAGGATAACATCTCAAGAGGGGATCCATATGGTACTAATCCGTGTGACCAACGTGACAGTACAAGTAAAGTAATCTACTGCAGAAAATAGTTCTAAGAAGGATATGAAATGATCATAGAATGTACTCGCCTGGTATCTGAGTGTCCAACTGAAAAGTACTGTCCGAGGAGTGGTATCTGGCTCCTATTAGAACAGCACAAGTCACCACAAGTCTAAAATGATAAAATAAAGCTCTACCATGCATTCTACATGAATCTAGGTCAAACTAGGCCAAAGTCAACTCTTGGTCAACTCCGGTCAACCCTAGAAGTCAAACTAGGTCAACTATGGTCAAACTAGGTCAAACAAGTCCACACTAGGTCAAGCCAGTCTACACTAGTCTAGTAAGTCTATTCTAGGTCTAATAAAGCTGTACAAGCCCAAACTAGGCTCACTAGGCATACCATGCCATAGGCTAGAAAGCTAGGCCAATAGGCTAAGCCAAGTCTATACAACCTACAACACATCTATACACAACACATATATTTATATATAATATATAATACACATATAGATTCCTTAAGTAATATAACTAGAAAACACCCTATAGGCTATATGTGTAAACCATACTATCACATAGGTTAACACATAAAAATATACAGATGCATAGAGAGGGGCAATCCAATGTTCATGTGCATATGTGTATGTGTGAAAGAGTGTGAATGTGTGTGAGTGTAGAGTGATGTGAAGGTGAAAAGTATGTGAGGGTGAGAGAGGCAAATGTGTGTGTGCATGAGTGTGCTCAACAAGATATATAGTGTATAGTGAGGGTGAGTGAATAGTGAGCAATATGTAAACTAAAAACAGTGCAAACATTGGAATTCAGTGAGAAGAAAAGGGAATCAAGTAGCCCCCAACAATCTCAGGTTAAACAGTCCACCCCTTCATTCTCAAATATTTGAACATTGAATCTTAACATCCATACAACACATTATATTACAATAAACCACTAAAACAGTCCTCCACTTGCAACTCAGATTTTGAGTCCAACCCACACATAATAATATCTGTTAATTCAGTTAAAAGGGAAAGAAAAACATCTCAGGTCTTCCTATCACAGTACACAAGTTGCATCAAGCAAAAATCAGATTTTAAATCTCAGTATTCCACATGAACAGTCAACCCCACATAACTCTATAATTCGAATTCAATTCAAAGCCAAACCACCAAAAAATTGACCTACAAGCAAAATTCACATAGGAGGACTATAATAGGGACTCAAACATGTAATAATCAATACTTAGGTCGATCAAATGGACTGCCAAAATTTACATATTAAAAACTGGAGAAAAACAGGATACTTTGAATACACACAGTTTTCACAAAAATTAGGAAATGGAATTTAACCACAATTTCGAATTAAAATACCAATTTATAGGTTGGTACAGCAAAAACATATTACCTACGTATTGTGTGATGAGTTTGTGTCCACTGGAGTAGACACAAACGTGTCCAATTACAAAAAACCCAAACGGGTAAACTGGACACAGGGATTGGGGACAGCATCGTGCGGGCGTGCACGCGTGTCGTGCACCCGACACAGGCCATCTCAGGCTCCGTGCTCGTGTCTAAGTGCCTGAATCGTGCCAGTGTGTGTCGTGTCCAGCTATTCGAAGCCGTATCAGTACGTGTTTATACAGTGCGCACATCTCAGGGAAAAACCCGTGCACGATTGATATCTCCCCAACTTGACCACGAAATCTCGTGAAACTTGGGAAGAGTGATGACAGATGATGCCCCTAACTACCCACGAAAACTTGTGTCCAAAAAAGTTCGTGTCGTGTCCAGTAGGGACCCCGATAGGCAGGGGAGCATTATAGTTGTGCGCGCGCGTGTCCGAGTGCGTGTGCACGAGTGTCCAAACAACACGACACAAGCACGAAATCACCTCAGAGCTACAGAAATGGATAAGCGACACCAAAACATGATTTTTCATTCAAACACAAATAAAAAATAACATGAAAAGTTTCACTGTGGCATTTCCACAAACACCATGCACAGGACACTAATACGTGTCCAGATTGGACAGGAAACGACACAAAAACTTAGGGTTTCCTATTCCTACTATTAGGTTAGGTCTAGGGCTCCCTAATGATGAAGACAAAATGAAAATCCATGGAGTGTAGAGAAAGTTACCTATTGTAGAACAATGGGTAAAAAAATCCCCAAATGGAATGATTCCTCAAGCCACCAAAATCCCACAAATTGTTTCCTTCCTGTAAATAATCAATACCAACAGCAAGAACAATGAATTTAGTTCCTAATAGAATTAGTTTGGGGGAAAAAGGATTTTAAATGGATTTATAATGAATTTCTAAAGATTTGAAAATACCTTTCTTCTCAACTTGTTCTTTCCTAAAGAGGCTAACCCTAAACTAAGAGAGTACTTATAGGGGTGTGGTTCCCAAAGCTTTAGGTGGCTGGCCAAGTCAAGTAGGGTTAGGGTTTGCTAATTTTTTGGCTTTGGGCCAAGTCACATAGGCTATGGCTAAGTTGTTTTATTAAATGGTTCAAACCATAAGTCATGACTTATGACTTATCTAATTTCTATAGCTAAATAGGTTCTAATGACCAAACCATAGATTAGGCTAGGTTAGACTAGAGTCACATAACCTAACCAAGTCCATACTAACTAGGGTTACCTCCTAGGTTGGTCTACATGGGTCCAAACTAGTCAAAACTCAATCTAGTCCAAACAATTCCAAAATAATTCCTAAAAATTCCCAAAAATTCTAATAAATTCTAATAAATTTAAATTACCTCAAAAATAACAAAAATACCCTCACACTAGAAATGTGGTAGTGATAAATCTACCCTCCTTAAAAGAATTTCGTCCTTGAAATTGAAAGGCGAAATACATCTGATGAGAAGTATAGAAAGCATACCTCACGGTCTAAAAAGATAAGGGTAGCGCTCGTGCATCTCATCCTCCCGTTCCCAGGTAGACTCTCTTGGAGAATGATGCCTCCATGCACGCGTACCAAGGGTATCACCTGGTTCCTCAGAACCTTCTTCCGTCGATCCAGAATCTCCATTGGCTGCTCTGGATAGCTGAGAGAAGGCCCAACTTCTATCTCGGAATGATCGAGCACATGGCTAGGGTCAGCCACGTACCGTCTCAACTGTGATACATAAAATACGTTGTGGATCCCCACTAGTATAGACGGCAAGTTTAGCCTGTATGACACGTCACCGACTCTTCCGCTGATAACGAAAGGGCCGATGAAGCGCGGGCTAAGCTTCCCGCCTCCACCAAAACGTATCATACCACGAGTCAGAGATATCCTTAAGAAAACCTGGTCTTCGACCTAATCACAAGCAAGGTCTCAATTAATTATAATAAACAAATATGATCAAAAAAAATCACAAACAAACAAACCTAAATCTAATCCTACTCTAATCTGTACCTCAAACTCTAAGGGCCTCCGATGGCTATCGGCCCAGTGCCGATGTCTGTCCTGCGCTACACGAAGTCTGTCCCTGATGAGCTTCACCTTCTCGGTCGTATCAACAACCATCTCTGGCCCCAGTAAAGCTCGTTCACCAATATCATCCCAAGATAAGGGTGTACGGCACCTACGCCCGTACAGAGCCTCGAAAGGTGACATCTTAATGCTGGCCTGGAAACTATTGTTGTAAGTAAACTCCACCAAATAAAGATGATCCTCCCAGGAACCTTTAAAGTCCAGGACGCACGTTCGCAGCATATCCTCAAGGGTCTGAATAGTCCGCTCTGACTGTCCGTCCGTCTGGGGTGGTATGTAGTACTAAACTTGAGCTGAGTGCCCAAGCTGGTCTGCAGACTCCTCCAAAAATGGGAAGTAAAATGGCTATCCCGATCTGAGATGATGCTGGCCGAAACTCCGTGGATCCTGACTATCTGCCGCATATATAACTCTGCCAGCCTCTCTGTAGACGTACCCACCTTGAATGGCAAGAAGTGGGCCTATTTGGCCAACCTGTCAACGATGACCCAAATTGCGTCTTTCCCTCCTGGAGTACGTAGCAATCCTGATACGAAGTCCATAGTGATATGCTCCCATTTCCACTCGGAAATGGGCAGCGGCTGCAACAATCTACCGGGCCTCTGCCTCTCTGCCTTGACCTGCTGACAGACCAGACACCTAGCCACGAAGCGAGCCACCTCCCGCTTCATTTCTGACCACCATACATGCTCCCGCAGATCTCGGTACATCTTGTTGGCACCCGGGTGTATAGAGTACTGAGATCTGTGGGCCTCCTACATAACCTGCTTCCTAAGCTCTCCGCTGGGCACATATAATCTGGAACCGTGCCTCAAGGCACCATCTTCTGCAAGAGAAAACTCGCCCTCCAGCAATCCTGCTCGAACCTGCTCTCGAAGACACCGCAGAGCAACGTCCTCAAACTGTGCCAACTTGATCCTCTCCACCAAGTCTGACTGAATCTACATCCCCCATAGCTGCATCTGCACTCCAGGCTCGATCACCTTAATCCCAAGGCTCTCCAAGTCGGCAAGCAAATGCCGATCCATGGTCAAACACATGGCTGTTGGATACCTACTTAAGGCATCGGCAACCACGTTGACCTTCCCTGGGTGATACTGAAGTAGGATATCAAAGTCCTTCATCAACTCTAGCCATCTGCGCTGCCTCATGTTCAACTCCTTCTGAGTGAACACATACTTTAAGCTCTTGTGATCTGTGAAGATCTCCACCCTCTCCCCATATAGATAATGCTTCCATAACTTCAAAGCAAAAATCACTGCCGCCAGCTCTAGGTCGTGGGTAGGGTAGTTCTTCTCATGGGGACGTAATTGCCTGGAAGCATAGGCAATCACCTTCCCATGCTGCTGCAATACGCAACCCAGCCCCTTTCCTGAAGGGTCACTATAAATAGTGAAACCACCTGATCCTGAAGGCAATATCAGAATCGGAGCTGTCGTAAGCCGCTTCTTCAACTCATCAAAAGCTGCCTGACACTCCTCTGACCAAACATACTCAGCATCCTTCCGGGTCAACCGCGTCAACGGCTCTGCAACCCGGGAGAAATCCTACACAAATCTCCGATAATATCCTGCCAGCCCCAGAAAGCTCCTGATCTCTGCAACTAAAGTCGGTGCTGCCCATGCCTCAACTGCTACAATCTTCTTGGGGTCAACTGAGATACCATCTCCAGTCACAACGTGCCCCAAGAAGTCCACCCGGTCCAAGAAAAACTTATACTTGGAGAGTTTTCCATAAAGCTGTTCCTTCCTGAGAATCTCCAGCACTAACCGCAGATGCTCCTCGTGCTCCTCCTCAGTCTTGGAATATATCAAGATATCGTCTATGAACACCACCACAAACTGATCTAGATACTGGTGGAACACCTTGTTCATAAGGTTCATAAATACTGCTGGCGCATTGGTTAGCCCGAACGGCGTAACCAAAAACTCAAACTGCCCGTACCGCATCCTGAAAGCGGCCTTGGGAATATCATCCCCCTTCACCTTTACCTAGTGATATCCCGACCTCAGATCAATCTTGGAAAATACTCGAGCTCCGCTCAACTGGTCAAATAGATCATCGATCCGCGGCAGTGGGTATTTGTTCTTGATCGTGAGGTTATTGAGTGCCCTATAGTCAATACACATGCGTACTGACCCATCCTTCTTCGGCATGAACAATACTGGTGCACCCCATGGCGACGAACTCGAGCGTATGAAACCCTTGTCCTGTAGCTCATCCACTTGCTTCTTCAGCTCCACCAGCTCGCTGTTGTTCACTCGATAGACATGCTGAGAGATGGGTTCCGCTCCTGGAACCAAGTCTATCGAGAACTCTATGTCTCTGTCTGGTGGCAATCCCGGCAAGTCCTCATGGAAAACATCCATATAATCTACTATCAAGGGGTGTGGAATCGTCTGCTCCTCGACCGAGACTCCACAGAAGACTCCGCTGCTCTGCTCTGCCTGACGTCTGGAGTACTCAAACTCTGGCTCCTCCGGCGCTCTGAAGAGAACTCTATCACCTCTGCAATCAATGCTGGCGTGGTGCCTGCTCAACCAATCCATGCCTAGTACTATATCGTTGTTTGGCAGTGGCATTACGAGCAGGCTCACCTCCAACTCACGGCCTCCCAAAACTACTCTCCGACCCTTACAAACATCACGCACGAGGATAATGCCACCCCCGGTCTTAATCTTGTAAGTCCTAGGCAACGATTCAGCTATGATACCATGTCTAATCGCAAAAGATACTGATATGAAGCTATGCGAAGCACCGGAATCAAATAATGCAAAAGTTGGACTGGAGTCGAGTAGAATCGAACCTGCAATCAGCTCTCCTATCGCCTCTGCATCTCCAGCTGCCATGGCAAAAGCTCGCCCCCGCTGGCCTCCCCTGGCCTGCTGCTCGTGCTGGACGAACCTCTGCTGCTGTGTCTGCAGGGCTGGTCCCCTCTGCTGGCCTGCTGGAGCCCTGGCTCCTCCTTCCGGGCCAGCTCGTGCTATGCGGCACTCCCTCATCTGGTGGTCTGTTGAACCACACACCAGACACTGGCCCAGCCTCTTCCGACACTCATTGGCGACATGCCCAGGCTTCTTGCAGTAGGCACAAGTAATACTCTGTCTCTGACCCTGCTGGTGCTGCCTCGGCTGCTGCTGATGGACTGGCCTCTACTGAATCGGCTGCGACTGAAACTGCCTCGCCTGTTGGAACTGAAAGTGGGGCCTCTTGGCCTGGCCTCCGCTGCTGCTGCTTCCCCCAACTGGGTCTAGCCCCCTCTTGAGCCTAAGCTCAAGATCATCCTCTGCAGCTAGTGCGTCCACCAGGATCTACTCAAATGTAGCACTGCGGGCGTTCTTGGTATAGGACTTGACCTCCTTTACCAAGCCCTTCCGGAACCTCTGGGCCTTCGTCGTCTCTGACAAGTCCTCCATAAATCTGCTCAGGCGGCAGAACTCTCCTGCGTACTCCTCTACAGACCGGCTCCCCTGGACTAGGGCATCGAACTGGGTCTCGAGGGCTCCCAACGCTGCATCTGGAAAGAACATCTCCTTGAACAGTTTCTTGAATGCTGCCCAAGTCTGTCCTACTGTGCCAACCCTCGGGTCGGTCTGGTACCATGTACGGGCCAGATCCTGCATCATGTTGGCCGCTGCCTCTATCTGGAGCCTCGTCGGAATCTCAGCCATCCTGAAGATCTCCTCCATATGCTCGATCCACTCCTCGGCATACAAGATCCCCTCTGTCCCCCGGAAGTCTCTAGGGTGCATCTTCTGGAAGTCCTGGATGCCCTTCTCCCGCGGCTGGTACGGCTGCGGACTGCCGCTGGCTGAGCTATGACTCTCTCTACTGCAGTCACTGCCAGCTCGATGTCTCGAGTGAGATCCGCTGTATGCCTATGCTGTTGGGTCTGCTGAGCCTCCATGTACTGCCGAAAGAAGGCTAGCAGCTGCACTGCGTCCACTGTCCCTGCAGGTGGCTGCTAGAAAGGATCTTCTGGAATGACCGGATCCTGTCTCCGAGCCGGTGTAGGCATACCCCCTGCTGCTGCTGGAGCCTCAATACGAACAGAGGTGGCAAGAGCTGCAGTCTCCTGTCTCTGCTGAACTGGCAGAGAGATAGCAGATCCCTCGGTAGCATCTCCATGAATGGTACGCTGCTGACGAGTCTCTACCATCCTGAAGATAGACCAAACAAGAGTATCAATTTCTGAAAAAGAAACGATATAACAAAGGCGGACAGTTAAAAATTCAAAGTATCAGCTGACAATAAGGAATTAGATGGCAATAAAAGAATTTTTCCTAAAGTGATTGAGTACCTTAAAATTAATGTCCTATATCCTACTGCAGGCTGTAGTGATACTCTAATTCGAATACCACTACACTTCTAGTCTAGACCTGGATGGGCCACCACTAAAAATGTGTCACGACCCGCACCCACTGTGAGGGTACGAGAACGTAACAACGCCCAGCCTACGCCGCAGTGTCGGTGGTAGAACGCTGTCCTAGGTCAACAATCAACTAGCAATATATCTCTAAACAGTTTATACTCCTCGAATGGGGGTGACATAGCAGTAGAACTCAATCACAACTAAGGAAGAGATAGCACGATATGAAATAGATCTCAAGGAAATTAATAGATGAAAAGTAGTCTAAGATAATCCCAGCAATATACAGAAGTACATGGTCTCAGATACAGAATGAAAGAATATATACAACTCTGAACTCCAAATAAAGTCTAGCTAAACATGTCTCATGACTACATAAAGGAAGATAAGCCTAACTAATCTAAACTAGGCAATCGGGGTGATATCCTCAGCTAGAGCTGGGTCCTCCTGAAGGTCCAGCTCGCAGGTGTCATCTAAGGCTGCCCCGTAGTAAGTATCCAGGCAAGCCTCCTCCTCGTCCTCTATAATATTTTCAACAGGTCCAGTCAGGACAGGAGCGAGTACAATACATCTCAACAGTTCATAGCAGGTTAGAAGATATAATCATGCAGTAAAGTAAGATATAAGTACTGAAAGAAGTGCAGTATGTAAACAGAAAGAGAAAGCTATAATAGAAATATCTACTATAAATAAAGAGCTAACATGTGGTTAGTGAGTCAGAGTACAATATGGACATGTAAATGTCATGGGATGATTCTGATAAGACACTACAGAATGATTCTGATAAGATACTACTGGTGTATTATTCACATGTCCACTTCTACTCTCCCGTAACCCCAATCAATACACAAGGATCCAACCAGGTTATGTTATGATTCCATGTACAGCCCCCGAAGGGTGATAAGCCTCCGAAAGGTGATAAGCCCCCGAAGGGTGGTACATAGTAGATCCATAAATGGGATAAGGATTCCAGGAAGACTCTGTAATCATAAGAGTATATGTTGCAAGTAATCGAAGAATCAACGAAGCATAGTGATACGCCATGTAAGTGAAACGCACAGAACATAGAGTACCCGATGCTCCCTAAGGATAACATCTCAAGAAGGGATCCATATAGTACCAATCCGTGTGACCAACGTGACAGTACAAGTAAAGTAATCTACTGCAGGAAATAGTTCTAAGCAAGATATGAAATGATCAGAGAATGTCCTCGCCTAGTATCCGAGTGTCCAACTGAAAAGTACTGTCTGAGGAGTGGTGTCTGGCTCCTATTAGAACAGCACAAGTCACCACAAGTCTAAAATGATAAAATGAAGCTCTACCATGCATTCTACATGAATCTAGGTCAAACTAGGCCAAAGTCAACTCTTGGTCAACTCTGGTCAACCCTAGAAGTCAAACAAGGTCAACTATGGTCAAACTAGGTCAAACAAGTCCACACTAGGTCAAGCTAGTCTACACTAGTCTAGTAAGTCTATTCTAGGTCTAATAAAGCTGTACAAGCCCAAACTAGGCTCACTAGGCATACCATGCCATTGGCTAGAAAGCTAGGCCAATAGGCTAAGCCAAGTCTATACAACCTACAACACATCTATACACAACACACACACACACACACACACACACACACACACACATATATATATATATATATATATATATATATATATATATATATATATATATATATATATATATATATATATATTTTATATATATAATACACATATAGATTCCTTAAGTAATATAACTAGAAAACACCCTATAGGCTATATGTGTAAACCATACTATCACATATGTTAACACATAAAAATATACAGATGCATAGAGAGGGGCAATCCAATGTTCATGTGCATATGTGTATGTGTGAAAGAGTGTGAATGTGTGTGAGTGTAGAATGATGTGAAGGTGAAAAGTGTGTGAGGGTGAGAGAGGCAAATGTGTGTGTGCATGAGTGTGCTCAACAGGATATATAGTGTATAGTGAGGGTGAGTGAATAGTGAGCAATATGTAAACTGAAAACAGTGCAAACATTGGAATTCAGTGAGAAGGAAAGGGAATCAAGTAGCCCCCAACAATCTCAGGTTAAACAGTCCACCCCTTCATTCTCAGATATTTGAACATTGAATCTTAACATCCATACAACACATTATATTACAATAAACCACTAAAACAGTCCTCCACTTGCAACTCAGATTTTGAGTCCAACCCACACATAATAATATCTGTTAATTCAGTTAAAAGGGAAAGAAAAATATCTCATGTCTTCCTATCACAGTACACAAGTTGCTTCAAGCAAAAATCAGATTTTAAATCTTAGTATTCCACATGAACAGTCAACCCCACATAACTCTATAATTTGAATTCAATTCAAAGCCAAACCACCCAAAAATTGACCTACAAGTAGAATTCACATAGGAGGACTATAATAGGGACTCAAACATGTAATAATCAACACTTAGATTGATCAAATGGACTGCCAAAAATTCATATATTAAAAACTGGAGAAAAATAGGATACTTTGAATACACACAGTTTTCACAAAAATTAGGAAATGGAATTTAACCACAATTTCGAATTAAAATACCAATTTATAGGTTGGTACAGCAAAAACATATTACCTACGTGTTGTGTGATGAGTTTGTGTCCACTGGAGTGGACACAAACGTGTCCAATTGCAACAAAACCTAAACGGGTAAACTGGACACAGGGATTGGGGACAGCATCGTGCGGGCGTGCACGCGTGTCGTACACCCGACACAGGCCATCTCAGGCTCCGTGCTCGTGTCCCCAACTAGACTAGGTATAGGTGCTCGTGTCTAAGTGACTAAATCATGCCAGTGTGTGTCGTGTCCAGCTATTCGAAGCCGTATCAGTACGTGTTTACACAGTGCGCACATCTCAGGGAAAAACCCGTGCACGATTGATATCTCCCCAACCCGACCACGAAATCTCGTAAAACTTGGGAAGAGTGATGACAGATGATGCCCCTAACTACCCACAAAAGCTCGTGTCCAAAAAGGTTTTTGTCGTGTCCAGTAAGGACCCCGATAGGCAGGGGAGCACTGTAGCTGTGCGCGCGCGTGTTCGAGTGCGTGTGCACGAGTGTCCAAACGATACGACACAAGCACGAAATCACCTCAGAGCTACAGAAATGGATAAGCGACACCAAAATATGATTTTTATTCAAACACAAATCAAAAATAACACGAAAAGTTTCACTGTGGTATTTTCACAAACACCATGCACAGGACACTGATACGTGTCCAGATTGGACACGAAATGACACAAAAACTTAGGATTTCTAATTCCTACTGTTAGATTAGGTCTAGGGCTCCCTAATGATGAAGACAAAATGAAAATCCATGGAGTGTAGAGAAAGTTACCTATTGAAGAACAATGGGTGAAAAAATTCCCAAATGGAATGATTCCTCAAGCCACCAAAATCCCACAAATTGTTTCCTTCCTGTAAATAATCAATACCAATAGCAAGAACAATGAATTTAGGTCCTAATGGAATTGTTTTGGGGGAAAAAGGATTTTAAATGTATTTATAATAAATTTCTAAAGATTTGAAAATACCTTTCTTCTCAACTTGTTCTTTCCTAAAGAGGCTAGCCCTAAACTAAGAGAGTACTTATAGGGGTTTGGTTCCCAAAGCTTTAGGTGGCTGGCCAAGTCAAGTAGGGTTAGGGTTTGCTAATTTTTGGGCTTTGGGCCAAGTCACATAGGCTATGGCTAAGTTGTTTTATTAAATGGTTCAAACCATAAGTCATGACTTATGACTTATCTAATTTCTATAGCTAAATAGGTTCTAATGACCAAACCATAGATTAGGCTAGGTTAGACTAGAGTCACATAACCTAACCAAGTCCATACTAACTAGGGTTAGCTCCTAGGTTGGTCTACATGGGTCCAAACTAGTCAAAACTCAATCTAGTCCAAACAATTCCAAAATAATTCCTAAAAATTCCCAAAAATTCTAATAAATTTTAATAAATTTAAATTACCCCAAAAATGACAAAAATACCCTCATACTAGAAATATGGTAGTGATAAATGTGCTCGCTCCTGTCATGACTGGACCTGTTGATAAATTTTACAGATAGCCTGGAGGTTGCCTGCTAGCCTAGAGGAGACAGTAGAGGTTGCATAAAAAGATAGGGTTTTTACTTATAGTTTATTTGCAGTCATCTTGAGTTGTATTTATGGATTACTGTATTTGGATTTTGAGATGTATTCTGAGTTTGTATCTTAGACACTTAGACTTCTATCTGTTGTATCTCTTTTCAATTTCATGTTTTATCTATCTTCCTTTATGCTCTACCTTAGATGTGATTGAGTTTACATTCTGTTATGTCACCCCCATTCGGGGAGTATAAACTGTTTAGTCTTATACTGTTAGATGCATTGAGACCTAGGACAGCGTTCTACCGTCGACACTGTGGCGTACGCTGGGCGTTGTTACGTTCTCGTGCCCTAACTCTAGGGTACGGGTCGTGACACATTTTTAGTGGTGGCCCATGCAGGTCGAGATTCGCATTAGTGCGATTTCGTAGTAGCGCAACGACTTAGTTGTACTACTACGAGCCTGTTATAGGATATATAAATTAAGATGTTAGGATGAGAGGATACTCAATCACTGTTAGGATTCCTTGAAAGATTCCTGGGATGACCCTTGAGAATCTCATTTTGAATTCTGATTTAAACTCCTTTTCCTTGTTTTGATTCACCTTTTTCCTTGATTTGAATTTGATTTTGTGGATTCATTGTAGAACTTTGAATCTTGGTATTAGTTGATGATTTTGATAAAATTTTGTAGTTGTTGATTTAATTTTGTATTTAGATTAATATTTTCAAATCCAAGGTACTCGATCACACTTAGGATTCTTTGAGAGATTTCTGGGACGACCCCTGAGAAACTCATTTTGAACTTCAATTGGAATTCTTTTTCTTCTTGTTTGGATTCACCCTCATTCCTTGCTATTGAATTTAAGCTTGATAGGTTCCTCTCGTTTGAACCGATGAGAAGGAACATATCTTCATTATTCTTTTTCGCCATTATTCCCTTGCATTCTTATTTACCTCTTATCTTAAACTCTGTCTCATTACATTAATTACCCATATCTTGTCGTCCCTACTATATGTACTTCGAAACCCTTAAATCTTCGTATCTTTTGCATGAGAAAGGCTAAGGAAGTGACGTAAATTATGTAGCTTAGAGAAGACGTAACTGGTTATTTTATGATGATCTAAAGGAAACCAAATGTGGAGTATTCCATATGGAAACTTGAGATAGAAATGTGGTAAAGGTCTCGAATAGAATAAGGAGATGTATAATGCCAATCTGGAAACAATTACATTTAGAGAAATTTTGGGGTTATGAGATAGTTTATAGGTGTATTCAAAACTAATAAGGATATCAGAGGTCAACCTAGTTTTGAGAACTTAGAAAATCTTGGTTATTGATTCTGGGGAAAACTTTTACTCTGAGGCTATATAGAAGGTTAGTAATGGAAAAGAGAAGTTAATTGTGTTTAATAAGGATATTAAACAAGATGTTGCGAGGAAATGACTAGGGATAGAGAGACCACAAAGTTATGGAAGTTTAGAGATTGTTGTGAAATATTTTTAGGAGAATAATATTCAAGGGTGTATGTCGAAGAAAATACGAAAGTTGATTTTATGATGGAAGATAAGTGTCGTAAGGCCTAGAGATTTAAATTAAATAATACGAGAAGAACAATTTGAACAAGTTCAAGGAATTCGTAAACGGGATTTAGAGGTTTTGGGTCAAATTTAAGACAAGGTGAAAGAACTTAGAAATTTAAATAAATGGTTAATGTTGATTCCTAAATGTGAGGGTTGTGCTTCAAGAGTGATGTTTGGAAATTGAGAATTGCCTACGGTAGTCATGGTAAGGGTTTAAGTAAAGGTTAAATTTTTATATGGAGACTGGTGAGGTAAAGATATGAATGGCAAGTTATGACCAGATGAACTTAAGAGTATCAGAAGCAGATGACTATCTCGATCTTTATTATTTTTGTGCATTAATTACCACCTCTTGAACTCCCACTTTCTAATTGAGATCCTTGACGTTCCTTATCGTGACTTTGATATTCGGAATGTAATACTAGCTGTTACCCTCCAACAAATCTTATATGCAAGACCTAGACGAGCTCACCTTCGTGTAGGTATATCATGTCCCACTAAAACCCGTCTTCTTGTACTCTATTTTTTTGAAATGATTTTCTGGTCAACTGGCTAAACTATAACCTCTACCATTATACTAAATTTCTTCTTATTTCAATTAGAAATCCAGCCTTGACTCAATTCTTTCAACCCGACATGTGATGGTGTTCTGCTTGTTTCCTTAGATGCTTAACCTTGTACCTTATCTGATTACTTGACCCGTTGGTTAAGAAACTTGGACTATGTAATTCCTTTCATCATTACCACCCTTATATCTTGTGCTGCTAAATTAGCCTTAGTTTTGCAAGCTTATCTATTTTCGAGCTTGGTCATGACATACTTTATTGGGTGGCCACCCACTAACATATTGTCTAATCAGAACTGATACATGATGGTCTGATCAACCTATTGCACTTTGGTTCGCTTTTTCATGTATCAATCTACGAGAATGGAGACATAGTTAAACTTGACCCTAGAGTCTCATTCGCGACAGCCTTGACAATTCTTCTTAAAATCTTTTTATCGCCTATGAACCTCGTGTTCGTACTCAGTCGAATTAAATTTAATCATGACCTGAACCTCCATCATTGGATGCTCGTGCTCATACTTTGATTTCATTGATTTTTCTTCTTGCCCAAATCTCTTTTTATCCCGAAATTGATCAACTTAGATCGTGTCAAGACAAAAATCTAATTGTGATTTGTTGTGCCTAAATTTTTAATTTTTGCCATTTTATGGAATAGTAACCTTTTAATAATTTCTTAGTTGCTTGTTAATGACCAATTTTTATATAGGATGGTAGACAACCCTACAACCTTGATGATTGTTGTTCCCTTACCTTCCCAATTAGGACACCCTAGATTGTTTGTGTGTTGATACCATAGTACTGTTTTGACCTAGAATGATTAGTGTACCTAGGTGAGACTTCCAACTGCTACGGTATGCCCTGACCTTGTATACTATTCCTTCAAATTGCATGATTTAGATAATAAAAAAAATTTAGACCTTGATTGTTGGGAAATAGGGACGTCACCCCATTAGTATCAGTTGTAGATATATATGGGTTAGTCCTTGATGTGGGGATGTGTGTCTATAAACATGTAGCTTAGGATATTTATGAGAGATTATAGTATCAGCCTTGATAGGATGTACTAGTCCTTCGGTGAGTATAAATGTGTTATGAGAGATAGGGGCCTATATGTCTTAGTAATGCATCGTTCCTATGGTAATAGAATGTATTAATAGATAGTTAATAGGAAGATAATAGTTTGAGCATACCTATAGCCTATGATCAGTTCCTTTTTATCCTTGGTTAAGACCACTTTAAAATAGGTCCAGTCCCTTGGATATAGGTTCCAGTCCATATTTTATTGAAGTTCCATTACCGCCATACAGCAGAGCAGTATTGGAGGTATTCCTAGATTGACACTTTTTAGATGTTCGTTTATTATTCCAGTGTTAGGAAGTGTTACCTTAGATATTGGGTAGGTTAGAGGCTCTAGAAGGAGTACTATCGATCTTAAATTTTGAGGACGAAATTTTTCTAAGGTGGATAGAGTTGTAGCACCCAGTTTCCCAAATAAGGATAATTTTGAAATTTTGTGTTTATAATTATTTTAATAATGATATTTAATTCATGATATAATTTTTGGTAATTTTAAATTATTTTAAAATTATTTAAATCAATGACTTGTGGTTTTGACGTTTTGCTAGTGAAACCCTAGAGACTGTTTGACCTAGAGCCTAACCATATGATTATGATATTTTAATATCATCTTTGGCCTAAGGATATTTTTGCATTTAACCTCTTTGAATTATTTTGATATTATTTTATTATTTATGATATTATTTTGGGGTTATTTGAGTCGGGTTCGAATTTTAACTCAATCCGACTTGAAACGGGGACCCGGGGGTAGTTTGACTCTAGTGGGACCCACACACTAGTTAGGCATGGCCCACATGATATTAAATTTAGTCCACATGATAGAAATATTTTAGTTAGAGGTTAGACTAATTATTATGGATAAGGTTAGTGTGATTAGAGACTTTAGAATGACTAATTTAGCTCCAACCAATTAGCCCTTTCCTAATACTCATAGAATAGGTTAGTGGGGGCAGTTTGGACCTTACCATAATAGGACAAATAGCCCCATATGGCCAGCAACTTTGGGAGAGGATAGGCTCAAGTTTATTTCATTATTCTCATCCACACTCTCTCTCTTATTCTTTCCCAAATTCCTAGAGAGCAATCCCTAGCAATTTCTCCACCAAATCCTTCCATTTCGCCACCAAATCTTCTTCTTTCCTTCTCCATTATAGCCAAGGAGGAAGCTACCCAATTTAGGAGGATTCGGAGGTCGTTCGTGTCCTTTTGGAATCTCTACGTGTCGGTGTCGCTCCGGGAAGGCTTTTCTTTGATTTGATCTACCGGGAGGTATAAATCCCTTCTCCTTTTCATTTTCTCATGCATATAGGTCTATTTTGAACCCATAGGAATGACCTCCATGGTTGTATCTCCATTTGTGTCCATTTCGTGTCCATTTGGAGGCCGTAGGAGTGTCCTTTGTGTTGTGGTTATGTCCATGTGGGAAAATCCCAAATTTGGACACACTATGTGTTGTTGTTATGTATGAATGAATTATTACATTTTAATCTCATATTTTTGTATTGGAGATGTGTTCTATAGTGTCTCATATATATATATATATTAGTGTAGAGAGTGAGTTCTTGATATATTATGTTATATACTTGTGTTCTTTTGTCTCAAACTACCCAAATTCGTCATGATTTTTATCCACGTTTTTAATTTCAACACTAACTTAGAAATGTCATAACTTCTAGCTCAAATCTCAGTTTAATCTCTCGTTTTTTTTAAAAGAAGCGTATTGAAGTTAGCTTTCCAAAAACATATATTAAAAGGCCTAATTCTTTCTGTAACTTTTTGGAGAATTATTTGAGTGTCATCTGTACGAATGACAAGCACGTTCTCGGTGTTTTTGCGATTCCGGGAGTTTTCGGAAACAAAAATGCGATCCGTTTGAAGTTTCGGAAATCTAACACATAGATCTATAACATACTTTAATCCTATATTTCAATTCATGCTAAGATGGTACAGTATTGATTATTAGTAGGAGTTACTATTCGGTATATGCATTTTGTGCACCCTTGTGTGTAATATAATATTCTATTTGATTTTAACCCATGTTAATGTATATACATTATGTAATTAAATAGAGAATGCAAGCATGAGTAAATGTTTAAATAAATGATGTATGAGGTGTATGTATCCTATCTAATGTAAGCATGTATAAGTATGGCTTGTAATGAATATGTAGGTTCCATAGTATGTAATGTATGGTGCATATAGTGGTGCAAGAGAATAAATGAATGATGAATGAATGCAAGCATGAATGTAATATAATAATAGATGTAATGTATGCAATATACAAGTTAATGAGATGTAATGTTCTATGTTAACACAAATCCTATATTACCTCATGTACCCCCTTACACTATGTTGACACTATCACACTTAACATATTGTTCACTTACACTTTGACACTCTTTGATATGTATACACTATGTATGCCCATTTAACCCTCACTTGCCCCTTTGCCATGTTCACATACACACACATAGCCTCTTAAATAAGTATTTATGAATATAGTTAACTTAGCTATGTATGTATATTATATATATGTTAGCATATTGTGTTGTAATATATAAGTTTATATAACCATTTGAAATGCCATGATTATAGACCTAATGTTGAATACCAATATATGCATGTGTATATATGTGTAGACATATATAGCTTAAAGTAATAGATTACCTAGTTTATATCCAATGTGAATTCTTGCCTATTTGAGTATTGAATAATTGCATGCTATATAGAGTTGGGTGCATGTTGGCTTGTATAGCCTTGTATTGATGTGTGCTTGCTAGGATAGTCTTGGTTAGGCCTAGTAAGACTTGCTGGGTTAGGACATGACCTAGTTTGACTAGTGCAGTTGACCAGAGTTGACCAAGGGTTGACTTTGGCCTAGTTTGACCTAGATTCATGTAGAATGCATTGTAGTACTTTATATTACCCTTCTGGACATGTTGTGACTTGTGCTGTTCTAATTAGGAGCCAGACACCTCTCCTCGGACAGTATCTTTACCTTGGACATTCAGATATCAGGCGAGTACATTCTCTGATCATTTCATATCCTGTTTAGAATTATTTTCTACATTAAATTACTTTACTTGTACTGTCATGTTGGTCACATGGGTTGGTACTATACGGATCCCTTCTTGAGATGTTATCCTTAGGGAGCATCAGGTACTACATGTTCTGTACGTTTTACTTACATGTCGTATCACTATGCTTCACAGGTTCTTCGATCACTTGTGGCATATACTCTTATGATCACAGAGTCTCCTAGAATCCCTATTTTTGGGACTACTATGTATCACCCTTCGGGGGCTTACCATCCTTCGGGGACTTATCACCTTTCGGAGGCTTATCACCCATTGGAGGCATATCACCCTTTGGGGGCTTATCACCTTTCGGAGGCTTATCACCCTTCGGGGGCTGTTACATAGTATCATAACATAACATGTTTGGATCCTTGTGTACTGATTGGGGGTACGAGGGAGTAGAAGTAGACATATGAATAATACCCAAGTAGTCTCTTATCAGAATCTCTTCCATAGTATTTTATCAGAATCTCCTATGCCATTTACATGTCTATATTGTACTCTGACTCACTAGCCACATGTTAGTTCTCTATTTATAGTAGATATTTCTATTACAGCTCTCTCTCTATTTACATACAGTATTTCTTTCAGTACATGTATCTTACTTTACTGCATGATTATATTTTCTAACCTGCTATGAACTGTTGAGATGTAATGTGCTCGCTCCTGTCCTGACTGGACCTGTTGATAAATTTTACAGATAGCCTGGAGGTTGCCTGCTAGCCTAGAGGAGATAGTAGAGGTTGCATAGATAGCTAGGGTTTTTGCTTATAGTTTATTTTCAGTCATCTTGAGTTGTATTTATGGATTACTGTATTTGGGTTTTGAGATGTATTCTGAGTTTGTATCTTAGACACTTAGACTTCTATCTGTTGTATCTCTTTTCGATTTCATGTTTTATCTATCTTCCTTTATGCTCTACCGTATATGTGATTGAGTTTACATTCTGCTATGTCACCCCCATTCGGGGAGTATAAACTGTTTAGTCTTATACTGTTGGATGCATTGAGACCTAGGACAGTGTTCTACCGCCGACACTGCGGCGTAGGCTGGGCGTTGTTACGTTCTCGTGCCCTAACTCTAGGGTGCGAGTCGTGACAGGTGATCATTCAAGAAGTTGGCGTGCTCTTCTGAGTACAGGCACGTGATTATAAATCTATTTCACAAATAGTGGATTTGAATCCGGAGCTAGAGTTCTCAGGCCTGGACTAGTCCTCCACGAGAAAACCAGGTTAAAAACTATTGTGTCTGCGTATGCTCTCTGATCTTCATTTACTTTCCGTACTTATACCCTGATTAATCATTTGCTTGTTGGGATTGAATAGAGTTAATTTTTAATTGTTCATTATTGACACAAGTACTCTATTCACCCCCCTCTAAAGTTGTCTACACGTACTTCAATTGGTATCAGAGCCATGTTCTCTTGATACAGGATTTATATCCTAGAGTTGATCCATGGCAACCATACAACCCATCTCTACCAACTATGGTGAGGGTCAATCCAAAAATAGGCCACCCTTATTTGATGGAACTAACTACACTTATTGGAAGACTAGAATGAGTTTTTATTTTAAGTCTCTAGACTTTGACCTGTGGACTGTAGTCATTGATGGCTACAAGAAACCTCCCAAAATAACTGTCGAGGGGAGTCTTGCGAAAAACCCATGACAAGTATACAGATAAGGAGAAGAAACAGGCAAGTCTATACACTAGGGCTATTAATGCTCTCTTCTGTGCCATAGACAGGACTGAATTCAATAGGGTCTCAACATGCACCACCTCGCACGAAGTATGGAAACTTTTGGAGGTGACTCATGAAGGGACCACACAAGTCAAAGAATCAAAAGTCAGTCATCTGACACAGGAGTACGAGGCTTTTAAGATGAAACCAAATGAGACGATCACCCAAATGTTCACCAGATTCCTCAACATCGTCAACCCACTATCTTTCCTTGGAAAATATTATTCCAACCATGAGAAGATACGCAAAGTGCTACACGGATTGCCGAAGGTCTGGAACCCCAAAGTCACGGCGATCATTGAAGGCAATGATCATACGGTAATGTCACTAGAAACATTGATGGGCAAGCTGATGACGCATGAGCTTGATCTAAAAGTTTTTGAAAAAATAGCTCCAAAAGAGAAAAAGATTGCATTGAGAGCTCATCTCGAAGAACCAGCTCAGAAGACACTAATGACGACGACTCCGAAGGTGACGATCAAGCTGTCTTAGTTCGAAACTTCAAAAAGTTTCTACGCTTCATCAAAAAGAAGAGGGAACAAAGAGACGATGAGAAAGAACCCACCTGCTTCGGATGCAAGAAGACAGGACATGTCAAGAAAGATTATCCCTTAGCAAAGAAAGGAAGCATATATGAGAAGTCGTACAAGAAGCAAACTACAAGGAAGTATGTCAATACTAGCATCTGGCATGAAAGCGAGGCTAGTGATTCAGACGAGGAAGAGGACTCTCTGCAAAACACGGCTAACGTCTGTCTAATGGTGACTTCATATTAGATAAAAGATTCTTTTGACGATTTCTCTTTTGAAGAACTTGGTGATGCTTTTAGTGATCTACTTGAAGATCACAAAAAAGTACTCAATAAATATAAACATGCAAAGGATAAGATCAAGGACTATGAAACCGAGATCCATAGACTTTCATGTTTACTAGAAAATGTTAGAAACACTACACCCAGGAAAAGTACTGAAGAGGTATCCAAGCTTAAATTAAGCTTACACGATGCTGAATCAATCATTGAGAAACAAACACTTGATATCACGACTTTAAACAAAGAACTTGCTGAAGAGAAAAACAAGTTCAAAATTGCTATAGGTAGAATACACGGTCTTACCACTAAATGTGATGAGTTAAATATTGTCTCTAAACAATTAGAGATTAGATTGGACAAATAGGTTATTCAACCCCAAGTTCAGTCTCATAGTCACAACACTTACAAACGTAAGAAAGTATGTCACCAAAAGAACACTCATTCATATGCTACACAAAATCATGCTTTCATGTACACCTATTCACATGCAGCACGTAAAACACATATACGTAAACACCATCATCATCCTGCTACACTCAATCACTATCATCATCATGCTGCTACACATAGTCACTATAATCACTCTACTAGCTATCATCACCCTACTTGTAGACATCACTATCAACATGCTCCTAGCATAAACATGCATGCTAGATGTACATATTGTAGCCTACATGGACACATTTCTCCATAATGTAGAATTAGAAGATTAGTTGATAAAAATATATATGCATGGGTACCAAAGTCTAACCTCTTAGGACCCATAAGAATCTAGGTACCAAAGGTCACATCTACTCGTGGTATAGGTGGATCTTCCCTCTTCAACTAGAAGCAAGTGGATTATCGATAGTGGGTGCTCGCGACATATAACTAGAAATGCAAATCTATTCGCAACACTATCGATGAAAAATGAAGGATATGTTTCCTTCGGCAATAACCTTAAAGGCTATATCATAGGTAATGGTACAATTGGTTATCCTCCTTCTCCCGTCATTAATGATGTCTATTTAGTGACTGAGTTAAAGCATAACTTGCTCAATATTAGTCATCTTGTTGATCATGGTTATGATATTAACTTCAGAAAAACTAAATGCTTTATCTATGATAAATCAACTAGAGATATCGCCTTTGAGGGAATAAGGGAAGATAACATTTACATTTTCTATCTATCTAGTGATACTAACAGTACAGGAAGATGCCTTTATGCTCATAAAGACGAAAAGCTCCTATAGCATCAGCGTCTTGGTCATGCCAACATGGATACTATATCCAGACTATCCACCAAGAAGCTAGTCGGAGGACCGCCAGATATCATATTCAAGAAAGACACGGTATGTGCCGAATGTGAAAAGAATAAGGCTACTAAATCTTCCTTTAAATCCATAAATATTGTAAGTACTATCTGACCAATGCAATTACTTCATATAGACTTATTTGGTCCTAGTAGAGTAGCCAGTCTTGGCAGAAAACTCTACGCTTTTGTCATTGAAGATAATTTTTCAAGATTTACTTGGTTTTTTTCTTACAAACAAAAGTGATACAATTTCTGTTTTCAAAGTATTTGCTAAAAAGGTCCAAAACAAAAAAGGCTATATGATTACTCGTGTCCGAAGTGATCATGGTGGCAAATTCAAAAATTCTGATTTTAAAAAACATTATGATTCAAATGGTTTTAGTCATAAATTTTTGTGTCCAAGAACTCCTCAACAAAATGGTATTGTGGAGCAGAAGAATAGAACTCTTGGTGATATGGCTAGAGTTATGCTAAATCAATTCTCTCTTCCGAAATACTTTTGGGTAGAAGCTATCAGCACAGTGTGCCATATTTTGAATAGGGTGTTGATTCGACCTATTTTGAAGAAGATACCCTATGAGCTTTGTTTTGGTAGAACTCCTAATGTTTCTTACTTTAGAGTATTCGGTTGTCGCTGCTTTATCCTGAATACCAAAGACGACTTAGGAAAATTTGATGCCAAAGCAGATGAATGTATTCTTCTTGGCTATGCGGCCAAGAGTAAGGGATATAGAGTGTTCAACAAACGATCCATGATTGTTGAAGAGTCTACTAATGTAACCTTTGATGGAGACAATAGTACAACTGTTATTTCCGATGTCAATGATGAACCATCAACTTCTACACCTATAAATACAACGTCTGAAACCAACTCTCCGAAGGAATTACCAAAGAAGTTTTACTTCACTCCCTCTCATCCAAAGGACTTGGTAATAGGTGAAATATCAAAAGGGGTAACTGCTCGATCTTCTGTAAGAGACACTATAGCTAGCACTGCATTCATTTCTCAAATAGAACCTAAAAGTATTTTAGAAGCTTTTAATGATGAATTTTGGATTTTCGTAATACAAGAAGAACTTAACCAATTTGAATGAAGCCAAGTTTGGGAACTTGTTCCTAAACCTACTAGCCACTCAATAATGGCACTAAATAGGTTTTTCGTAACAAAGTGAACGAGGACGGTTCAGTTACTCACAACAAAGCTCGTCTCGTAGCCTAAGGATACAACCAAAACGAGGGCATCGACTATGATGAGGCGTATGGTCCTGTTGCCCGACTTGAATCCATTCGGATGCTTTACGCATTTGCAAATTTTTAAAACTTTAAACTTTTCCAAATGGATGTGAAAAGTGCTTTTCTAAATGGTTTTATCGAAGAAGAGGTTTTTGTCAAACAACCACTTGGTTTCAAAAATTATAAATTTTTCGACCACATTTTTAAACTTAGGAAAGCTCTCTATGGCCTCAAACAAGCTCCTCAAGCGTGGTATGATCGTCTTAGTACTTTCTTACTTGATAAAGGTTTTTCAAAAAGGAAAGTCGACACTACACTGTTTATAAAATCTCTTGATAACATAATTCTTTTAGTACAAATATATGTTGATGATATTATTTTTGGGTCTATTAATGAGGGTCTATGCAAGAAATTTGCCAAGTGTATATAGAACGAGTTCAAGATGAGCATGATGGGGGAGCTCAACTACTTTTTTGGACTGCAAATCAAATAACTCTCGCAAGGTATCTTCATTAGTCAGTCAAAATATGTAAAGGACATACTGAAAAAGTTTGAGCTGGATAGCATCAAACCGATCAGCACCCCTATGGCTACTACCACAAAGCTGGAACCTGATGAAAGCGACAAACCGGTCGATCAATGTAAGTATCAAGGTATGATTGGTAGTTTATTATATTTAACTGCTAATCGCCCCGATATTATGTTTAGTGTTTGTTTATGTGCTAGATACCAAGCCAATCCTAAGGAATCACACATTACCGCAGTTAAGCGTATCTTTAGATACCTTAAAGGAACTGTTACGGTAGGCTTCTGGTATCAAAACTACTAACTTTAACTTAATCGAATATTCTGATACTGCTTTTGCGGGATGCAAAGTCGACCGTAAGAGTACTAGTGGCACGTGTTATTTGCTAGGAAAGACGTTAGTTCCATGGTTTAGCAAGAAGAAGAACTATGTCGCACTATCCAAAAAAAAGCTGAATACATCGTAGCTGGTCGTTGTTGTGCACAGATTCTATGGTTGAAGCAAACCCTTGAAGACTACAACTTATGTTTCAAGCATATACATATTTTCTACGATAATACTAGTGCCATTAATCTGACCAAGAACCCAGTTTGTCACTTACGTACTAAACATATAGAGATTAAACAACAACTTTTGCGTGATCATCAACAACAAGGCAAGATTAATTTAAAATTCATAGACACTAACATCAGCTAGCAGACTTCTTTACCAAATCACTGGCCGAAGAGCGCTTCAACTTTCTTTGTTGTGAGTTAGGAATTTTGGATGAAACGGTCATAAAATAAATTGGCATGCGTAAATAACGATTATGACATATATCTTTATGGTGACTTTGCTATGGGTACAAGCCGAAAGGGTCCTTCTGACAACAAGGTGTAAAAGCCTAAGCGACATGGTGTACTATTCTTCAGACTACCGCTAGCTGGGATTCGGCCCCTACAGCTATCCCATGGCAGTTTCATCCTAATGATCGTTGTCTTAAATCATTATTTATTATATGGTTTAATTATGTTTATTGCTTATTTAATTCAAACTTTCAAATTCTATTCATTTTCCATCAAAACTTAGCCATTTTTTAAAATTTCCAGTGTAATGTGCACATGGAGGCAGAGTTCGGGCCGAACTTTGTGCCCATGGTCACAGAACCTTCTTTGGTTCTCAGCTACCCATTCTTTTGATCCAATGGTCAGGATTTAACCCGACTTACTGCCCCCAAACCTCTTAAACCCGAGAGCAAACCCTCTCTCCTCACTTTGTTCTTCTTCCACCTTCCTTCAAACATAATTTTCTCAAACCCTAACCCTAGAAACTCCACTTTTGGGCTCTTTTTTTTCCAAACTCAAGATCTAAAGCTTTTGGGGGAATCTCTTCCATCTTTTTCTCCTTTGGGTGAGGTATAATATTATTCTCTATTTTCTTTTCAAACTTCAAAATTTTCTATGGCTCCAAGACTCTTTGGAATATGCAAGAGAAGAAGGAGTGATGGTGCATCATCTTCTCATCCTTCTCCTCCTCTTGCTCCTCCAATCCATTCTCTTTTTATTCGACCACCACCACAAGACCCAAACACCTTCAATGAACAAATTTTTATATCATTGGAGGCTTCCAATGAATGGTTTGCCAATTTTCGTTCACGGAGTGTGTATACGGGTCATCCGATAAATTTCACTATCTTTTCGGCTTATGATTCATTATTCCATGATCTGTGTTTAAATGAGTAGTTACTACCTCATCTATAGTCTATTTGAATGATATCCAAATGTTCTATTATAACCTAACCTTTGATGACACACGGATCTACTCTCGTGTCGTCGGTATCGACATTTCTTTTGATGACTTTGAGCTTGCAAAATATCTTGAGATCCCGGAACCCAATTCTTGGAAAAAACTTGTCGATGCCCGACAGTTTCAATTTTCTGATGGATCTTCACTTGAGAGCTTCAAGGACGACTTGTGTACTACCAATACTCGTCTCCGCAAGCTACGGGCTAAATATCTTAACCCGTATTTTTACGAACTTCATCGAATTATTTTCTCCATGATCTTGTCCAAAGCGAGATCGACCGATGAAGTATCTTATCTTGAGATCTCTGCTCTTTACCATCTCCACTTCCATGTCCCATTCAACTTTTCATGCACGATGATGGACTGGATGATTCTTGCACGGACAAGACCGTGATCATTAGTCTATACCCTGTATTTGTCGATGATCTTTCGTGCGTTCCATATTCCACTTGATGAGTGTCAGTTCCTTCCTACCCCTGCCTATCTGTCTAAGGCACAGAGGCTTCTACCAGCTGTTGAGTCCCCTGTTGAGTCTGAGCACTCTGAGTCTGATGCTCATGGTTATCCTCCTGCTCTTGGCCAACCTTAGCTCGAGCCACCTGGTACCCTTGAGTCCATTCAGACTATGTTGAGAGATCGTTTCCCCTTGGAGGACGATTGCTAGATTCAAATGGATTATCGCACTACCTTACAAATGACGGCCATTAGTAACACCCTGCATGACATTCAGTACTCCTGGCTACTCATCCTACAGTATCTTACCCTATGGTACGGGACCCATCTCGCGAAGGTTACCATTTCGACGACACATGGGTCAGGAGGTATTTGGATCCGGATGCAGCGTTTGTTGATCCTCGTCGCTCTGCCAGCGGCCCATCTGATTCTGCTGGACCTTTCCGTGCTCCTTGACGGCCGTGGTCCCTTTTATGATGCTTCTGTTGATGCTTAGGATTTATTTTGTTTATGTACTTTGTAGTTTTATTCCGTTATTATGTAGTTGTACTCTTTCCTTTGTACTACTTTATGCTTATGTAGCTTCTGTTTGGATTATTTGCTAGTTATCGCTTACTTTGGATTTGAGCCATGGTTGTGTGATTGCATATTTTCTCCATGGTTATTTTTTATGGGAGAGCTTATATTTCATTTTTTAAATGCCAAAGGGAGAGAATATGTGATATTTGCTTAACTATTTTGGATAAATACTTGTGCTATGTGTTATATTGTTTGGACTAGTACTTGTATCAGAACTTCTCTATTTACGGAAGAGCCGAAATGTCCATCTACGGGGGTGCTATATATGTGTCCACGTATGAATGTTACGACACACAAATATCACAATTTTGTCAATTATCAAAATGGAGGAGATTGTTGACCCAAACTGGATCGCAGTCAACCTAATCTTGATAATTAACAAATCGATATTTGTCATGATCCAAATCGACACATAAATCGTCATCAAGCTACAAATCAGACAACTATCATATATCAAGTCAGACAATCATCATCGACGACTCCTCGAAGAATACTACTGGAACTTGTCTTCGAAAGTCTGTAGTTTTACACTTTTATTGAGTCTAGGCGATTGTACGTTGAGTCACACTGAGTACCTCAACCATAGACTAGATAACCAAAAGCTCCACAAACAAAAAGCCAAAC
Source organism: Iris pallida (assembly GCA_029216955.1). NCBI lineage: Eukaryota > Viridiplantae > Streptophyta > Magnoliopsida > Asparagales > Iridaceae > Iris > Iris pallida. Next base: position 5,782,692 of record JANAVB010013395.1, on the reverse strand, counting down.
TGCCAAAGCCCTACAACTGTCCATGAGCATGCTGTCTCCAAGGAGGCAGAGTTCGGGCCGAACTCTGCCCCCACACAGAATTCGGGCCGAACTCTGTCCCTTGATTTCCAGGAGCTAATTTTTAGGGATTGCTCATTGCAAGTTGTCCAACGAACAAAATTTTGAATATTTTGGACAAAGTTCTGGCCGAACTTTGCCTCCTAGAACTAGTATATATAGGCACCCATTTCTCCCATTTCAAATCATCCAATATTTTCTTCTCTTCTACTCCTATAGCCTATCCATCCTAAAGAGCTATACTCTTCTCATCTACTAGCTACAAAACTTTCCAAGCCCACAAGGTGCTCGGTGCGAATCAATTAGAAGTTTGTGTGCAAGTGTCTTGAAGAAGTCACTTGAAAATTTTCAAGTTTCGTCTCAGCGATCTTTCAAGAAGGGCGTGTTCCTCTGAGTAAAAGCACGTGATTCTAAAGCTATATCACAAATACTGGATTTCAATCCTGAGCTAAAGTTCTCAGGCCTGGACTAGTCCTCCATTATTAACACAAGTATTCTATTCACCCCCCTAGTGCGATGAGACAGATGCACGAAATTAAAGACTAGTAGGTTTGAAAATTTGAGTAAAATTACGATGGATATATTATGATCGATGTTATTGCGACTTATGATCGGTGGATTATGACTTGTCATTTTTTAATCGAAGTACACACATTTGGAATGATAGTTTTATTGAACGAATTGAGGGTTGCGAGTTTGAGAGTTGTAAGTTTTCATCGTTGAACCATGTTGTGATCGAGGATGATCATGAATGAAACTTCCCTTAGATGGCTTTACTGAATGACTCAGACCCCAAGGATTGAACGTTACAAGTGGGATAGGATAACCTATGCTCAAAGTTCAGAGATCAGAGTAATACGAACTTGGGTAGAAAATATGTACTACCAACTACGTTTAGACCTTAGAATTGGAGGATGAGTGTTTTGATATTGTTGTTTGGGAATGGTGATCCCAACACTGACTTTGACTTTAGCCTAGAGGTTAGACAGACGTCTCTGTGCGGAGAGATAAACCTTTTTGATCGACCCTAGTGAGAGTTGCCTGGGTAGATGATAGAGCTGGATTAGCTAGTTAGTAGTGTTCTTGAAAAATCTTAAGGATTGATAGGATTAGATATTGGTATTGGTAGGTAGAATGATTCAATTATATGGAGACACCACTCATGAGGCTTGGCTGAAATACATATATTTTGGAGATGTCTTAAATATGTGCAAGATCCGACTCGAGTGGTATGTTGAATTCAAATAAAACTGAAGGTATGTCATTGAAATGAAACGAATTTGGGTTTGATCAATTTGGTTTGATGTAAATATACCAAATTGGCGTGGGCTAAATACTTGGGACTTAATATTGACAAGGATTGATCGGATGAGCTATCATATGTTGAACTAACAAATCGAATTTGTTGGATCGATTTTGAGTATTAAAGACAGTTGGTCATCAAAAAAATTCGTGTCGATAAAATCAAATGAGCCTTGAGGATTGAATGAAAGCAAAAGTTTACTTGGTCAGATCGAAACGATACTATCGTGATTAAAAAATCATAATTGAAAGAGAGTATTCGAGATATTCATAATTAGAAGATTCGGATTTTGATTGATTGTTCAAAGGTATGGAAAATTTTGGAAAACGGAACGTAGACGATATGAACGATGACTTAGGAGGATAGTAAAATTGGTTAGTGAAAATTGAGTATCGATACGGGTGATTATGGGTGAGGCATTGATGCAGGCAGGTTTGGAAATATCATTTAGGATTTGAAGTTGAAGACTTGAAAATATTTCGGCTTTATTTGATTAAGGGGTTACACTGGATTTTAACTAGGAGATAGTGAATGATCGATCTGGTTATGTTACATTCAAAATAAATAGGTAACAATGCTTGGGCGGGTTTGCCCTAGAGTTAAGTTGCCCGTGTGTGCAGCGAGTACAGGTTACCTTGTATTTTGAGATGTAGCAGCGCAAAGCACATTATGAATAGAGACATGACTTGAGGAATTATGTTGCGAAATAGTTTTTGTAGAAAGACTTAGTTGTTCGGTAAAATTGACCAAGATGCAGAATGTGACTCTGATGGATGCAACGTATGGGAAGTGTGTTCGAGAGATACGTATGCTAGATGGACACAAGTCGAGTTGAGTAATAAGTGGTAGAGTTCATAAGTGTATACTAGAAGAAGTTTCGAGGATGAAAATTTTTCTGAGTGGTGTATTATGTAGTGTCCCGTCCCGCTCAGTTCAACCGAAGGAATCTAAAGGCAACAGAATTTAGACTTAGCCACACAACGGCTTGCTTAAAGTCCCGCTCGGCCGAGGCAACTCCTCGCTCTGGTGGGAGGCTTCGGTGTACTTGCCTCAGCTTGGCATTCATACTAAATTCACCAGTCTATAGTTAAATAATTTGAGAGTAGAAATGGAGGGAAGTCGTAAGGCAAGTTTTGAGTAAAGTACACCAAGTTGTGAGACACGGCCTCGATGTTGAAACACCGATGAAGTATATGGCACGATCATGTTTTTACGACATAAAGTAGGCAAGTAACGTATGTATAAAATCTAATCCTAAGGCAAGATTAGAAAGAACACAAAGAGAATAAGTTGCACTCACTAAAATAACGTGTTTGTTTTGTATGGGTGGGCGAGGGCTCACTCACTAGTACGGTTGTGTACTGACACTCCACCAGTTTTTATGTACAGCTTCAGGTACTTGCATCATTTATGGCAGAGCTCGCTTGGAAGCGCCGAGGCATGGAGTTCCTTAGCGTTTCGAGGCGTACGGCCGCATTGAAGACTTCACCTATACGGGGCATAATATATGGACATCGCCTACTGAAGCACCCGCAAAGTTGTAAGCCTTCGGGCATGAGCGATTGTAATTCAGAAAAGAGAGAGCGCTAAGTGTTTGTATCAAGAGAGAAAGTGAGATTGAGTGACTTGTAACCTTAGCTTCGTGTCCTTGTAATCTTATTTCAATATCAATAAAGAGTATCACTTTGCACATGTCTTTGTGTTATTCAACTCCTCTGCTTTGAAATTATGTGCGACGACGCCGTTGCTTAGCCTGTAATCGGCCGTTATGGAATCCGCCTTGTGCGAGCCAAACCCAGGCTCGCACGACATCACGCCTTGGCGAGGATGAACGGTTCTGCAAAACCAGGGCGTGACAATCGACACGGACATAGGAATTGGGTTTGATTTTTGTGTGGAGATCGGGACGTATACGGTACGTCGGACACGAAAAAGATGGTATTGTAAATGTAAATAAATAATAGAAGAAAATGGATGGACACGAACACGGTGCACATACACAAAATGAATTAGTGATGGTTGAGGAATGGGAATGGCCTAAATATAGTGCTTTCTTCCCAAGCATGTGGGACTAACAAGGAAAGGGTGTAGCAGCTAAGAGACTAATCCCTTAGGAATTAGTTTTGGACTAACTAGAATAATTAGTCAAATGATTAATTAACCAAAAACATTCTTTATTCTTCTTAAAAATAAATATTTATAATAATTAATTAATAATCCATGAGTTAAAATTTTGGAAAAATCTAGAAAATTTAGGAAAAACTTTTATAAATTCGAGAAAATTTTGAATTACGAATCTTAAGGGGTTACAAATCTATCCTCCTTAAAGAAATTTTGTCCTCAAAATTTAAAATTAGCATGATTGAAAATGGAATCAAGCATGGTCAATAATATAGTCGCAATCACCTAGGCAAGATCAAATATAGAAATGATACGATTTGGCACGACTAAGAATAATCAAATTCAAAATTATATTTTTACGATTATTACTATTTACACACGATCAAGTCATTTAGGCACGATTAAGGATAGAATCGAATAATAGTCCAAATCATTTAGGCACGATTAGGAATAAAATCTGAATCATTTAGACACAACTAGTCTCGACTAATAAAATTAAAATCTTCTAGACATGTTCAAAATTGTTTGGTTATGATCAAGGCAGAATCAAATCCAAGTCCCGATAGAACTAAAATCTAAGTATAGAATGATCAATCGATAGAATCTAGGCCCGATTATAATCAGAATCAATGTCATAGGAGCGTGATCGAAGATTTGAACTTAGGCACATTAAGGATAGTATAAAAATCTAGTCATAATGAAATAGAATCTAGACATGATTAAGATTGTAATCAAAATCTAGGTACGATCAGAATTAGAATCATTTAGGTATGATCAAGAATAAAAAAGGCATAAATATAATAAAAATCATATAGTCACGATTGAAATGGGATCGATACTTATTTATATTAAAAATTAAGGGATGATTTCAAGGATAGGAAAATCAAATCACTATTACAAGGATAGGAAACTCAAAATATAGGATTTTTAGAAGAAAAATATAAGGTAATCATCTCATATCCAAGGATGATACTCCCAACTCATACTCTTATTTATAAATCATCATCTATTATAAAACTCAGTCATCCATAAAAGTTCAAATTCCCCCAACTTGTTTTTAATTAAATCTGAAATAATTGAATTATATTTTACGCCTATAAAATCTTTTATCATGTCACCACTATATTCAAAAAAAATTTCTATATTATTAAATTTTTAACCTCTATATATCCATCAATCATTCTTGTATCTTAAGCCATTATCTTCCTGAAAGTTCCATAATTCGTAATATTGGTTCTTAGATCCTTGTACTCCAAAATTTTGTGTTTTAGTAGTTCTTAGTCATTCTCTTAACAATATTTTGGTCAATTTCATATCATCACCACATAACGTGATAACCTCTAATTCATATACATTAATCCTTAGTATCTTATTCCTTATTTTGTCTTTGAAATATTTATGTCAATCTCGTGAATTGCTAACCTCAAAATATTTAGGAATTTGTTCAAAATCTATTCATTTTAAACCTTCTAAAGATAAACATTGATGTCTGATAACTCTTTCATCATTGAATACTTCCATTAGCCTTAGCGGTATAAACCCAAAATATTTTATAATTCTTCAATATGCATGGTCCCATCATTTTTTTACTCTAGATCTTCCTTAGAATCCCACACGTTAATTCATTACATAAAATAATTCTTTCAACATAACAATTTCCAAAATTCAATAATGCTACTATCCTCCGATTTTTGCCTTTATCCCTAGTTCCACCTTTTCTTCATCAACTCTATCTCAGTGTCTAAGATATCATTACTAGATGATAACCAATTCCTTTATTTCAGATCTAGATGATTATAACACTTCCTTCGACAATTTCCATAAAGATAAGGAGATGATAAGATTTAAGAGATAATCAAAACTTTAGCTAACAGGTTTTTAGATATGAAGCAATTTGATGGATGTAATTAGTATAGAGATATCAAGAGGTAGGAAAATGGTAATAGGAATTCGCTCTTGCTCACGTGGTCACAATGAAGTTGTCCTTCCCTTTCCTTGCACGTGTACATGGTCAATAAATTCAAAATTCTAACCTCCAAGGCGTTCACCTTTGTTTTGATATCTAATTTATTCATCATATCCTCTTATTTCTTGTGACTTTACTTCATAAATTACCAACTATTAATTAATTTGATGCTTTATACTTCGTCTTTCAAAAGATCTTTATCAAGTTGGTATTTCCATCCACATAAACTCTGTTAGATTTTTAAATATTTCCACGTCTCCATGTACTAAATTAGTTAGAGTCTTCCTAATATTAAAAAAATCCATCATTCTTTAATTCTATTATCATAAAAATAATGTTAACTTCTTTAATAATGAGAAAATAAGAATATTTGTTCACAAATCATCCTTTGTTTTATTTAAGCAACCTCACTTATTGTTCATAATACTTAAATCACTTTGTTAGCAACCACTAGGAAATCATGAATCCATATTTCGCAATCATTCTTAAAATTGCATGTGTCAGTAATTGATCCAAGTCTTGTATGATTCTCTCGGATTTGCCAAATCCTTCAGATAAGTTGTAACCCCGAAGTATCAAATATTAGTCATCAATCCTGCAAATTCATTATTCTAATCCTTCTGCTACATTTTCCCTTAATTTATTCTTTGTAATTTTGATGTTTCATTCCTTGTAAAATAATTGTATCTAGTGCTATTATCTTATTTACTTAAACAGGAAAAGGCAATTTAACATCTTTCTCACGGGCTTTCACCACCTTAAGAATTATAAAAAATTTATTTTTAATATTTTCTTTGTCCACACAATACACCTCTCAATCTTCAGAAATTTAATCCTTATTTACGAATCATTCTTAGCCCGATTTATGCAATCCAAGTTTTGTTTCTCTGAATTCATTTGTTATTTTTTTATTACTCAAACATATTTCTTTAAATTATCAAACCTATCTTAGTCTAAATTCAAATTTTTTTTTGAATATAACCTTGAAATAATCATCAACCTTCATGTATAAGATTTAACTAGTTATTTTTTCTTCTCAACCCGATTGGTTATGAGCTCAACTTCTACTCCTTTGTTCCTTCAAGAGTCCATAAAACTCATCTCAATACAAGAATTGGGTTCGGCAATGGACATGTTTTCAAAATTAGGGTGAGCAAAAGCGAATAAAAATAGGTTTGTACAAGGTTCAAACTAAGATTCTCAAGAGTTATCCCTAGAATCTATCAAGAGATTCTAATATGTGATTGAGTACTCTTCATTATTTAACCATTAATCCTATCATAGTGTAGGCTCACAGCAGTACGACTAAACCTAGGTACTACTAATATATCGTACTATTTGCAAAGTCTGACCTGCAAGGACCATCATAAAAATGTGTTACGACCCACACTTGGATGTTCGGGAACGGGTGCATGGGTACATCCAGCCTACGTCATAATATTGGTGGTAGAACGCTATCTAGACCTTAATAGAAAATATCTCAATAATCCAAGTCCATCAATATCAATATGTACTCAATCATAAACATGCTAAAGAAATATATGAATAAGGAAAGATAATTCTAGAATAAGATCACTACATTATCTAGAATCCATAACTAAATACACATATCCAAAATGTACTAGAGACAAATTCGATCAACTAAAAGAAGCATAAAATAGAGAGTAATGGCCTAAAGCTCTCCAGAGATCAACTCCGGTTAATGGTACATTGAGATCTGTCTCGACTAGTATCACTCCTTTTTCTGTTATACGTATTTTTAGTATACGTGTACGGATTTCTGACCCGTATCTTGACTTGTCTAGCATGGCTTGGCTTGGTTTGGTCTTGGTTTAGCTTGGCTTCGTTTATTTTGGTTTGGTTTAGATTTTGGTTGGAGATGGAAAGGGTTGATATAAATATCAACTTTCCTCTCTCTCTCCTCATTACTTCTTCATTTACTCTTCTGCCTCCATTAACCCTCTCCACCCACCAAAGCCAAGTACAACTTGCTTCATGGAGGAACCCTATTTCCTATTGTTCTATTGTCTTCTCTACAAGTTTCTAAGACTCTTTAGTACTTAGCACTTTTGATTTTGGTGGATAATTTCTTGTAGATCTAAGTTTACTCAAATCTTGATTTTTTTTTGGTTGTTGATCTATCAAACTTCTTCATTTTTAATTTTGATTGTTCCATGTCGTAGAGAATTTGATTTTACTCAAAATAGACCTTTGAAAACCCAGATTCCGATTTGTTTTGAGTGATTTGTGAACTTGGGAAGTTCATGGGTTCCATGAACTCATGTTCTCAGATTAGGAAAGAAGAACAGTGCTGGGCACATAGCTTTTTATGTGCCCACAGCAGTTTTTTCTTTGGGCGCATAGCCCTATATATATGTGCCCGAATGTAACACCTAGTTTTTCAAATGAGAATAATTTTGAAATTTCGTGTTTATAATTATTTTAATAATGATATTTAATTCATGATATGATTTTTGGTGATTTTAAATCATTTTAAAATTATTTAAATCAATGACTTGTGGTTTTGACGTTTTGCTAGTGAAACCCTAGAGACTGTTTGACCTAGAGCCTAACCATGTGATTATGATATTTTAATGTCATTTTTGGCCTAAGGATATTTTTTGCATTTGACCTCTTTGAATTATTATGATATTATTTTATTATTTATGATATTGTTTTGGGGTTATTTGAGTCGGGTTCGAATTTTAACTCAATTCGACTTGAAACGGGGACCCGGGGGTAGTTTGACTCTAGTGGGACCCACACACTAGTTAGGCATGGCCCACATGATATTAATTTTAGTCCATATGATAGAAATATTTTAGTTAGAGGTTAGACTAATTATTATGGATAAGGTTAGTGTGATTAGAGACTTTAGAATGACTAATTTAGCCCCAACCAATTAGCCCTTTCCTAATACTCATAGAATAGGTTAGTGGGGGCATTTTGGACCTTACCATAATAGGACAAATAGCCCCATATGGCCAGCCATTTTGGGAGAGGATAGGCTCAAGTTCATTTCATTATTCTCATCCACACTCTCTCTCTTGTTCTACCCCAAATTCCTAGAGAGCAATCCCTAGCAATTTCTCTACCAAATCCTTCCATTTCACCACCAAATCTTCTTCTTTCCTCCTCCATTCTAGCCAAGGAGGAAGCTACCCAAGTTTAGGAGGATTCGGAGCTCGTTCGTGTCCTTTTGGAATCTCTACGTGTCGGTGTCGCTCCGGGAAGGCTTTTCTTCGATTCGATCTACCGGGAGGTATAAATCCCTTCTCCTTTTCATTTCCTCATGCATATAGGTCTATTTTGAACCCATAGGAATGACCCCCATGGTTTTGTCTCTATTTGTGTCCATTTCGTGTCTATTTGGAGGTCATAGGAGTGTCCTTTGTGTTGTGGTTGTGTCCATATGGGAAAATTCCAAATTTGGACACACTATGTGTTGTTGTTATGTATGAATGAATTATTACATGTTTAATCTCATATTTTTGTATTGGAGATGTGTTCTATAGTGTCTCATATATATATATTAGTGTAGAGAGTGAGTTCTTGATATATTATGTTATATACTTGTGTTCTTTTGTCTCAAACTACCTAAATCCGTCATGATTTTTATCCACGTTTTTAATTTCAGCCCTAACTTAGAAATATCATAACTTCTAGCTCAAAGCTCGGTTTAATCTTCCGTTTTTTTAAAAGAAGCATATTGAAGTTAGCTTTCCAAAAACATGTATTAATAGGCCTAATTCATTCTGTAACTTTCTGGAGAATTATTTGAGTGTCAGCTGTACGAAAGACAAACACGTTCTCTGTATTTTTGCGATTCCGGGAGTTTCCAAAAACGAAAACGTGATCCGTTTGAAGTTTCAGAAAGCTAACACATAGATATATAACATACTTTAATCCTAAATTTTAATTCATGTTGAGATGGTACAGTATTGATTATTAGTAGGAGTTACTATTCGGCATATACATTTTGTGCACCCTTGTGTGTAATAGAATGTTCTATATGATTTTAACCAATGTTAAGGTATATACATTATGTAATTAAATAGAGAATGCAAGCATGAGTAAATGGTTAAATAAATGATATATGAGGTGTAAGTATCCTATCTAATGTAAGCATGTATAAGTATGGCTTGTAATAAATATGTAGGTTTCATAGTATGTAATGTATGGTGCATATAGTAGTGCAAGAGAATAAATGAATGATGAATGAATGCAAGCATGAATGTAATGTAATAATAGATGTAATGTATGCAATATATAAGTTAATGAGATGTAATGTTCTATGTTAACACAAATCCTAAATTACCTCATGTACCCCTTATACTATGTTGACACTATCACACTTGACACTTTGTTCACTTACACTTTGACACTCTTTGATATGTATACACTATGTATGCTCATTTAACCCTCACTTGCCCCTTTGCCATGTTCACATACACACACATAGCCTCTTAAATAAGTATTTATGAATATAGTTAACCTAGCTATGTATGTATATTATATATATGTTAGCATATTGTGTTGTAATATATAAGTTTATATAACCATTTGAAATGCCATGATTATAGACCTAATATTGAATACCAATATATGCATGTGTATATATGTGTGGACATATATAGCTTAAAGTAATAGATTACCTAGTGTATATCCAATGTGAATTCTTGCCTATTTGAGTATTGAATAATTGTATGCTATATAGAGTTGGCGGGCGCCGACCACGCAACGGCGCGCGGCGGCAGCGGTTGGCCGCGGTTGCCCGTGCGCCCACGTACACTGCTGCTGCTGCTGCTCAGCGCTGCTGCGCTCGACCTGTCGCGGCACGGCGTACGGTGGTGGGCCCGACGGCACGACCAGCAGGTGGTCGTGGGGCTGGTGGAGGTGGTTGTGGAGCTCAGTGGTAGTGGAGGTGATGTTGAGGATGATGATGGTATGTGTAGAGATGATGAAAAAAGAAAATAAAGAAGAAGAGAAAAAATGATGATGATGAAGAAGAGGTAATGGGTGTGCTGGTGCTCGTACGTGAAGGGGAGGCTAGGATAGTCTTGGTTAGGCCTAGTAAGACTTGCTGGGTTAGGACATGACCTAGTTTGACATAGTTTGACTAGTGCAGTTGACCAGAGTTGACCAAGGGTTGACTTTGGCCTAGTTTGACCTAGATTCATGTAGAATGTATTGTAGTGCTTTATATTACCCTTTTGGACATGTTGTGACTTGTGCTGTTCTAATTAGGAGCCAAATACCTCTTCTCGGACAGTATCTTTACCTTGGACATTCAGATATTAGGCGAGTACATTCTCTGATCATTTCATATCCTGTTTAGAATTATTTTCCTGCTTTAAATTGCTTTACTTGATACTGTCACGTTGGTCACACGAATTGGTACTATATGGATCTTTTCATGAGATGTTATCCCCCTCGGGAGCATCGGATGTTGTATATTTTGTGTGTTCCATGAAACATCACGTATCTCTATGCTTCCTCTGATTCACGAATCGCTTGTGACACATGTACTCTCATGTTCACAGAGCCATCATGAATCACCTTCACGTATCATTCATTTTATGAGCCATGTGAAGTTTCACGAATCTTAACATAACTTGAACAGATCCTTGTGTATTGATTGGCGATGGGGGAGTGGAAATAGGCATGTGAATATTATCCAAGTAGCTGTAGTCATGAATCACTCTCTTAGCTGTAGTCATGAATCTCCTATGCCATTCACATGTTTATATTTTACTCTGACTCACTAGCCACATGTTAGTTCTCTATTTATAGTAGATATTTCTATTACAGCTCTCTCTCTCTGTTTACATACAGCATTTCTTTCAGTACCTGTATCTTACTTTACTGCATGATTATATTCTCTAACCTGCTATGAACTGTTGAGATGTAATGTGCTCGCTCCTGTCCTGATTGGACCTGTTGATAAATTTTACAGATAGCCTGGAGGTTGCCTGCTAGCCTAGAGGAGACAGTAGAGGTTGCATAGATAGCTAGAGTTTTTGCTTATAGTTTATTTTCAGTCATGTTGAGTTGTATTTATGGATTACTGTATTTGGGTTTTGAGATGTATTCTGAGTTTGTATCTTAGACACTTAGACTTCTATCTGTTGTATCTCTTTTCGATTTCATGTTTTATCTATCTTCCTTTATGCTCTACCTTAGATGTGATTGAGTTTACATTCTGCTATATCACCCCCATTCGGGGAGTATAAACTGTTTAGTCTTATACTATTAGATGCATTGAGACCTAGGACAGCGTTCTACCGCCGACACTGCGGCGTAGGCTGGACGTTGTTACGTTCTTGTGCCCTAACTCTAGGGTGCGGGTCGTGACACGTTTTTAGTGGTGGCCCATGCAGGTCGAGTTTGTGTAGTTGTATTCGAACTAGAGTACCACTACAGCCTGCAGTAGGATTAGGATATATTTTTGAAGATACTCAATCACAATTAGGATCTCTTAAGAGATTCCTGGAACGACCCTTGAGAATCTTTTTTAACTCTGATTTGAAAACTCTTTTCTTTTTTCCTTGATTTGATTTATCTTTACTTTCTGCTATTGAATTTGATTTTGATGGACTATTATTGAATTTGAGTTTGTATTTATTGATTTTGATGAAGATTGTTGAAATTTGAATCTTGATGTTAGCTATAGCATCCGAGTTTGTAGTTATATAATTTGAAGGATTTTGTTCATTTCTGAATTTTGACGTTTGTTGATAAATTTGAATTTTTTTTTTTTGGTATTCATTGTTGATTTAATTTAATTTTTGGCAAGATGAAATTATATGGGCTAGGTCATCTAAGTTATAGAAATCTTGTCTTCTATAGTCACATTAGCCAGCATGGTGAGGACATATAGTCTGATTTTGGATATATTTCTCGGGTGTGAAAATTTAAGGTTTTTGCAACCAAGCTAGCGGCATCGCAAAAATGTTAAATACCATGATTCTAGAGGTATGTGCATAAGTCAAGGACTCTGTGATTATCGTAGCCTTGCTCACTAGTATGACGAGGATTTAGAGTACCATGATTTTGGATAGACGCATATGATTATCAGATTGTACCTTAAATGTTTTCGAACATGTTTTTGCTACTTTTGTTTCAGTCAATAAAAAAAATAAAGAGAAAGAATTATTGTTATTTTGTTTTATTTTGTTTCTCATTGTTTACTTAGGATGTAGCTTTAGCTATTTTTATAAACCTTGTGTAACTTCTTACAAAAATTTATTTCTTCTTAATACAATAAACCAATGATTTTGCTAGGCCTTATTTTGGATTTGGTATTATAATTCTTGTTTCAAAAAAAATGGGTCCCTCTTTTAAATAGATAAGCAGAACAGATTCTATTATCATTCTTTTCCTGCCAATATTTTTACTACCATCATTCCTTGTCTTATATACCTGTCCTGATTATATCAATTCTCTGTCTCGTATATAATTCTGTCAGCTATACCTTGACAACTCTTGAATCTTCATATCATTTTGCCTGGGAAATGTTAAGGAAGTGACGTAAATTATGTAGCTCAGAGAAGACGTAACTGGTTATTTTATGATGATCTAAAGGAAATCAAATGTGGAGTGTTCCATATGGAAACTCGAGATAGAAATATGGTAAAGGTCTCGAATAGAATAAAGAGATATATACTGCCAATCTGGAAATAATTACATTTAGAGAAATTTTGGGGTTATGAGATAGTTTATAGGTGTATTCAAAACTAATGAGGATATCAGAGGTCAACCTAGTTTTGAGAACTTAGAAAATCTTGGTTATTGATTCTGGAGAAAACTTTTACTCTGAGGCTATATAGAAGGTTAGTAATGGAAAAGAGAAGTTAAATATGTTTAATAAGGATATTAAACAAGATGTTGCGAGGAAATGACTAGGGATAGAGAGAGCACAAAGTTATGGAAGTTTAGAGATTGTTGTGAAATATTTTTAGAAGAATAATATTCAAGGGTGTATGTCGAAAAAAATACGGAAGTTGATTTTATGATGAAAGATAAGTTTTGTAAGGCCTAGAGATTTAAATTAAATAATACGAGGACAACAATTTGAACAAGTTCAAGGAATTCGTAAACGGGATTTAGAGGTTTTGGGTCAAATTTAAGACAAGGTGAAAGAACTTGGAAATTTAAATAAATGGTTAATGTTGATTCCTAAATGTGGGGGTTGTGCTTCAAAAGTGATGTTTGGAAATTAGGAATTGCCTACGGTAGTCATGGTAAGGGTTTAAGTAAAGGTTAAATTTTCATATGGAGACTGGTGAGGTAAAGATATGATTGGCAAGTTATGACCAGATAAACTTAAGAGTATCAGAAGCAGATGACTAACTCGATCTTCATTATTTTTGTGCATTAATTACCACCTCTTGAACTCCCACTTTCTAATTGAGATCCTTGACGTTCCTTATCGTGACTTTGATATTCGGAATGTAATACTAGCTGTTACCCTCCAACAAATCTTATATGCAAGACCTAGACGAGCTCACCTTCGTGTAGGTATATCATGTCCCACTAAAACCCGTCTTCTTGTACTCTATTTTCTTGATATAATTTTTTGGTCAACTGGCTAAACTATAACCTCTACCATTATACTAAATTTCTTCTTATTTCAATTAGAAATCCTGCCTTGACTCAATTCTTTCGACCGGACATGTGATGGTATTCTGCTTGTTTTCTTAGATGCTTAACCTTGTACCTTATCTGATTACTTGACCCGTTGGTTAAGAAACTTGGACTATGTAATTTCTTTCATCATTACCACCATTATATCTTGTGCTGCTAAATTAGCCTTAGTTTTGCAAGCTTATCTATTTTCGAGCTTGGTCATGACATATTTTATTGGGTGGCCACCCATAACATATTGTCTAATCAGAACCGGTACATGATGGTCTGATCAACCTATTTTACTTTGGTTCGCTTTTTTTTGTATCAATCTATGAGAATGGAGACATAGTTAAACTTGACCCTAGAGTCTCATTCGCGACAGCCTTGACAATTCTTCTTGAAATCTTTTCATCGCCTATGAACCTCGTATTCGTACTCAGTCGAATTAAATTTAATCATGACCTGAACCTCCATCATTGGATGCTCGTGCTCATACTTTGATTTCATTGATTTCCCTTCTTGCCCAAATCTCGTTTTATCCCGAAATTGATCAACTTAGATCGTGTCAAGACAAAAATCTATTTGTGATTTGTTGTGCCTAAATTTTCAATTTTTGCCATTTTATGGAATAGTAACCTTTTAATAATTTCTTAGTTGCTTGTTAATGACCAATTTTTATATAGGATGGTAGACAGCCCTACAACCTTGATGATTGTTGTTCCCTTACCTTCCCAATTAAGACACCCTAGATTGTTTGTGTGTTGATACCATAGTACTGTTTTGACCTAGAATGATTAGTGTACCTAGGTGAGACTTCCAACTGCTACGGTATGCCCTGACCTTGTATACTATTCTTTCAAATTGCATGATTTAGATAAAAAAAATTAGACCTTGATTGTTGGGAAATAGGGACGTCACCCCATTAGTATCAGTTGTAGATATATATAGGTTAGTCCTTGATGTGGGGATGTGTGTCTATAAACATGTAGCTTAGGAGATTTAGGAGAGATTATAGTATCAGCCTTGATAGGATGTACTAGTCTTTTGGTGAGTATAAATGTGTTATGAGAGATAGGGGCCTATATGTCTTAGTAATGCATCATTCCTATGGTAATAGAATGTACTAATAGATGGTTAATAGGAAGATAATAGTTTGAGCATACCTATAGCCTATGATCAGTTCCTTTTCATCCTTAGTTAAGACCACTTTAAAATAGGTCCAGTCCCTTGGATATAGGTTCCAGTCCATATTTTATTGAAGTTCCATTACCGCCGTACAGCAGAGCAGTGTTGGAGGTATTCATAGATTGACACTATTTAGATGTCCGTTTATTATTCCAGTGTTAGAAAGTGTTACCTTAGATATTGGGTAGGTTAGATGCTCTAGAAGGAGTACTATCGATCTTAAATTTCGAGGACGAAGTTTTTCTAAGGTGGGTAGAGTTGTAACACCTAGTTTTCCAAATGAGGGCAATTTTGAAATTTTGTGTTTATAATTATTTTAATAATGATATTTAATTCATGATATAATTTTTGGTGATTTTAAATTATTTTAAAATTATTTAAATCAATGACTTGTGGTTTTGATATTTTGCTAGTGAAATCCTAGAGACTGTTTGACCTAGAGCCTAACCATGTGATTATGATATTTTAATGTCATTTTTGGCCTAAGGATATTTTTTGCATTTGACCTCTTTGAATTATTTTGATATTATTTTATTATTTATGATATTGTTTTGGGGTTATTTGAGTCGGGTTCGAATTTCAACTCAATCAGACTTGAAACGGGGACCCGGGGGTAGCTTGACTCTAGTGGGACCCACACACTAGTTAGACATGGCCCACATGATATTAATTTTAGTCCACATGATAGAAATATTTTAGTTAGAGGTTAGACTAATTATTATGGATGAGGTTAGTGTGATTAGAGACTTTAGAATGACCAATTAGCCCTTTCCTAATACTCATAGAATAGGTTAGTGGGGGCATTTTGGACCTTACCATAATAGGACAAATAGCTCCATATGGCCATCCACTTTGGGAAAGGATAGGCTCAAGTTCATTTCATTATTCTCATCCACACTCTCTCTTGTTCTTCCCCAAATTCCTAGAGAGCAATCCCTAGCAATTTCTCCAACAAATCCTTCCATTTCACCACCAAATCTTCTTCTTTCCTCCTCCATTCTAGCCAAGGAGAAAGCTACCCAAGTTTGGGAGGATTCAGAGCTCGTTCGTGTCCTTTTGGAATCTCTACGTGTCGGTGTCGCTCTGGGAAGGCTTTTCTTCGATTCGATCTACCGGGAGGTATAAATTCCTTCTCCTTTTCATTTCTTCATGCATATAGGTCTATTTTCTATTTTGAACCCATAAGAATGACCCCCATGGTTGTATCTCCATTTGTGTCCATTTCGTGTCCATTTGGAGGTCATAGGAGTGTCATTTGTGTTGTGGTTGTGTCCATGTGGGAAAATCCCAAATTTGGACACACTATGTGTTGTTGTTATGTATGAATGAATTATTACATGTTTAATCTCATATTTTTGTAGGAGATGTGTTCTATAGTGTCTCATATATATATATTAGTGTAGAGAGTGAGTTCTTGATATATTATGTTATTTACTTGTGTTCTTTTGTCTCAAACTACCTAAATTCGTCATGATTTTTATCCACGTTTTTAATTTCATCCCTAACTTAGAAATGTCATAACTTCTAGCTCAAAGCTCGGTTTAATCTCCTATTTTTTTAAAAGAAGCGTATTGAAGTTAGCTTTCCAAAAACATTTATTAATAGGCCTAATTATTTCTATAACTTTCTGGAGAATTATTTGAGTGTCAGCTGTACGAAGGACAAACATGTTCTCGGTGTTTTCGCGATTTCGGGAGTTTCCGAAAACGAAAACGCGATCCGTTTGAAGTTTCGGAAAGCTAACACATAGATCTATAACATACTTTAATCCTAAATTTTAATTCATGCTGAGATGGTACAGTATTGATTATTAGTAGGAGTTACTATTCGGCATATCCATTTTGTGCACCCTTGTGTGTAATATAATATTCTATTTGATTTTAACCCATGTTAAGGTATATACATTATGTAATTAAATAGAGAATGCAAGCATGAGTAAATGGTTAAATAAATGATATATGAGGTATAAGTATCCTATCTAATGTAAGCATGTATAAGTATGGCTTGTAATAAATATGTAGGTTCCATAGTATGTAATGTATGGTGCATATAGTAGTGCAAGAGAATAAATGAATGATGAATGAATGCAAGCATGAATGTAATGTAATAATAGATGTAATGTATGCAATATACAAGTTAATGAGATGTAATGTTCTATGTTAACACAAATCCTAAATTACCTCATGTACCCCTTACACTATGTTGACACTATCACACTTGACACTTTGTTCACTTACACTTTGACACTCTATGATATGTATACACTATGTATGCTCATTTAACCCTCACTTGCCCCTTTGCCATGTTTACATACACACACATAGCCTCTTAAATAAGTATTTATGAATATAGTTAACCTAGCTATGTATGTATATTATATATATGTTAGCATCTTGTGTTGTAATATATAAGTATATATAACCATTTGAAATGCCATGATTATAGACCTAATGTTGAATACCAATATATGCATGTGTATATATGTGTGGACATATATAGCTTAAAGTAATAGATTACCTAGTGTATATCCAATGTGAATTCTTGCCTATTTGAGTATTGAATAATTGTATGCTATATAGAGTTGGGTGTATGTTGGCTTGTATAGCCTTGTATTGATGTGTGCTTGCTAGGATAGTCTTGGTTAGGCCTAGTAAGACTTGCTGGGTTAGGACATGACCTAGTTTGACCTAGTTTGACTAGTGCAGTTGACCAGAGTTGACCAAGGGTTGACTTTGGCCTAGTTTGACATAGATTCATGTAGAATGCATTATAGTACTTTATATTACCCTTCTGGATATGTTGTGACTTGTGCTGTTCTAATTAGGAGCCAGACACCTCTCCTCGGACAGTATCTTTACCTTGGACATTCAGATATCAGGCGAGTACATTCTCTGATCATTTCATATCCTATTTAGAATTATTCTCCTGCTTTAAATTACTTTACTTGATACTGTCACGTTGGTCACACGAATTGGTACTATATGGATCTTTTCATGAGATGTTATCCCCCTCGGGAGCATCGGATGCTGCATGTTTTGTGTGTTTCATGAATCATCACGTATCTCTATGCTTCCTCTGATTCACGAATCGCTTGTGACACATGTACTCTCATGTTCACAGAGCCATCATGAATCACCTTTACGTATCACTCATTTTATGAGCCATGTGAAGTTTCACGAATCTTAACATAACTTGAACAGATCCTTGTGTATTGATTGGGGATGGGAGAGTGGAAATAGGCATGTGAATATTATCTAAGTAGCTGTAGTCATGAATCACTCTCTTAGCTGTAGTCATGAATCTCCTATGCCATTCACATGTTTATATTTTACTCTGACTCACTAGCCATATGTTAGTTCTCTATTTATAGTAGATATTTCTATTACAGCTCTCTCTCTCTCTCTCTGTTTACATACAGCATTTCTTTCAGTACCTGTATCTTACTTTACTGTATGATTATATTCTCTAACCTGCTATGAACTGTTGAGATGTAATGTGCTCGCTCCTGTCCTGACTGGACCTGTTGATAAATTTTACAGATAGCCTGGAGGTTGCCTGCTAGCCTAGAGGAGAAAGTAGAGGTTGCATAGATAGCTAGTGTTTTGCTTATAGTTTATTTTCAGTCATCTTGAGTTGTATTTATGGATTACTGTATTTTGGTTTTGAGATGTATTCTGAGTTTGTATCTTAGACACTTAGACTTCTATCTGTTGTATCTCTTTTCGATTTCATGTTTTATCTATCTTCCTTTATGCTCTACCTTAGATGTGATTGAGTTTACATTCTGCTATGTTACCCCCATTCGGGGAGTATAAACTGTTTAGTCTTATAATATTAGATGCATTGAGACCTAGGACAGCGTTCTACTGCCGACACTGCGGCGTAGGCTGGGCGTTGTTACGTTCTCGTGCCCTAACTCTAGGGTGCGGGTCGTGACACCAAAGCACCATGCTTTCTCCTGCTTGGGCGCATAGCTCTTGATATGCGCCCAAAGCCTAGCCTGCCTCTACACATAGCTCTGAAATGAGTCCAAGGCTTTATATTTCCCCTACTTGGCCGTATAGCCCTTATATGTGCCCACTTAGCCATGGAAGATATTCTCCATGATTGTCTTCCAGTGTACCCTGTCTCCATCATGTGGGCACATGTACCCCCTGAGCGTATGCCTTCCCAATACATGCTCTCCATGATACGCCTAGCCGTAGGTGCATAGTTTTGGGCGCTTAACCCTAGATGCATATTTTTTGGAGCATAACCCTAGACGCATAGTTTTGTGCGCATGCTTCCTGCTTGGGCGCAGGCCATTCCCTGTGTATGTCACCCTAGGCACATACTCTCCTTGGACCATGTTGACCTTAGGCGCATGCTATCCATGACACCCGTTGACCCTTTGGCACCATTTCTAGCCAGGGAAATTCTTGTTGCATTTATCCATGATTGTTCCCATGGTCCATAGCATAAGCTGTGACCCTTGAGCATGATGGGCATACTCCCATGATAGCCTGGTATAATATTATTATCTGTACCACGTGCGTGCTTTGAGCTTAAGCACAATCTCAGCATATCCTATACACTCTCTGATAACTCTTTCATTGGCCCGTCATGGCGCACTCTTGCCCAAGCGAATTCTTGGTATACAAGTACCCTTACCATGAACACGACATGACAACATGGCTTTACATGATAACTCTTGATAGTGATCCATCGTGGTGCACTCTTGCCAAGTAACTTGACCTGATAAGTAGTAACTTGACATAATAATTCTTGATGGTGGTCCGTCGTGACGCACCCTTGACGTGATAAGAAGTAACTTGACATAAATAATCTTGATAGTGGCCCGCCGAGGCACACTCTTGACAAGTAATCTTGATAAGTAACCTAACATGATAATCTTGATATGTTGTTGTGACGGCTATCTCAACTTGCTGAGTAACACTTGTCTTGACACCGTAGGTGATTGTGCTTGTATAAGCTACATGTCTCGTTTTGCATCATGTCTAGAACATGGATTCCTGATTTCCATAGCTAGGGATTCATACTGAATCTGACTAAGTTAACAACTAGATTGATCAAGTAGTTCATATTGAGATTTCCCAGTCACAGGCAATCCCGTTATCTGGGCGCCTCATGTTGACTTGTAGCCTGCCGACGAGTAGGGCATATTTCTAGCACACTGTCATGTGTTGCACCACAAAGTCACCTAATATAAATCTTTTAACCTGCGGAAGGATAATTGGATAGCCTGTAGGGCTTGTGACTGCTGGAACATCTTATTGCATCTTGTAGTAACTAGGAAAGTGATAACCCTAGTTAGTTAAAGTATCAAGCCGTACTCATTGCTTGGCCGTGATTGTTGAATGGGGTCTAGTCTAGACAAGGCCAGTACATGGTTACTTCAGCATGTTACTGTTTATGCTTTACTTTATCGATAATTAGTTAGAGACTAAGTTATGTTCAAGTGAAGAGTTACAACCCCGGTCCTTATTTGGTTTACGGGTTGTAACTTGGTTACCGGAACAGTTTCTTAGTTATCTTATCGTTTATCACCCTACTCTCATAACTCCAGTTTTTTTGTTATTATTTATGTCTTGTGCTCTAACATGCTGGTTTTAGTTCTTAAGTGAAGCCTCCCTTGTGGCACTTGCTCTTTCTGGGGTCTGATCCAGCTAGTTTTGTATGGCCAAATTTTGGAGTAGCACCCGAGGATCTTCCAACCAGATGGTGAACACTAGACGCAACCCTGGCAATGAGTGAGTTTTATTTGCTCTCCCACTCTATTGTAAATTATTCTTTTTAGGCATTTAGCCGCCGAAAAAGTGTTAGCTCGTGTTGAAACTTACTTTTGTCTACCTATGGACTATAACATGATTGACAAATCCTAGGATTGATCATGTATGACTTAAACTCTTGCTAGTCTTCGCATTTTGTATGACTAGCTTTATGATCATCTGAATATGTAATGTTTGGGATGCCTTACCTTATATGTTTGATGATCTAATAACTTGTAAGTATTACTTGTTTGCTTGAGATTAAGACACTAGGCTTGTTCTTGACCCTAAGAGACTGATGGCTTGCAGTTAAACCCTCTTGCATCTAGACAGCCGTAACCGTATATCGAGGTGGGTTACACTTCAATATACGAAGCTGGCTGTGTCTGTCCCCCGCTCTCCAGTATTCTGGTTCTGGGGGCGTGACAACTAGCATCATCATGAAGTCCAAGAATGAGTGACATAACATCGCCTAAAAATATGGTTATCCAGTCATGATTGAAGCAAGTATAAGCATGATATACTTTCCATAACATGGTAGAAACTCTATAAACAGAGAGAGAATATGTGATATACGATAAACAAGTAAAACATTAAAGTTATACTAGCATTTTAAGAGAACAGGTAAATATGACATGAGACAGAAATATGAGAAGAAAGCTAACTAACTAAACTATACTAGTCTACCTCTAACATCTATGTGTTTTGAAATACCAAGTTCGACATGTGAACGGATAGGGGTGATACAGCAAATCGTACGTGAGATGTTTGATTGCTATCCACATGTTTAGACACGGAGAATATAAAGGGTGGTTCACACATCTACTAAGATATTTCTCCGTCCGATAACTAGTACTCAGGGAATCAAACCATAACATAAAAGATACACGAAACATGATAATCTGAAACAAAGAGATAACGAATATGAAAATCATGAACAGAATCCATAAACACTAATCACGTGTAACAAGAGGGACAGAAAACACGATATGCATATCTAAATTATTTTATAGAGAAACTATCAGGAAATAAAACTAATCGTTGTAAGTACTTGCTCAATTTGTTGGAGTCGACGTGTGGGATATGAATGTGTCGACACAAAATAGGTACAGATTATACTCCCCAAGTTGGTCCCATATGATGAAATAGATTGTTCCATCGAATCCAGAATAATCCAAATAGCCCAATTTGATATATAAAAGTCCAAATTTTGGGATAGACACGATTATCGAGATCGAGACAGAAGCACAAGTTTACATAGGAAATAATTTAATTACTCGTGATCATGATTAATTAACCAAAAAAAGGAATAAATTAAGAATTAATCTTGGAGCTAATAATATCTAGTCAAAAATATAATTTACAAAGTATTATTTTGTAGGATAAGGATGACTACTAATTGATAATACAAGCCCATACCAAATAATTGATCAAATATTTTTAAGGCCCAATGCCCATGGTTAAATTATAGAAAGATATACTAATAGTATTTATGCCAATTTAATTAGACCCATTTGGACTATTTTCCTTTAGGGTCAAGACCCATTGTAAATAAATAAAATAGTAATGCACATATAGGGCTCAAAGCCCATTAACTAAATTAGTTCGTACTTTAGGGCCCATGGCCCAATTTATGAAATATAAATTGACATGTAGGGATCAAGGCCCATTTTGGATTCAATTAAATAATATTGGAATAAATGCCCAATTTACTAAATTAATTAAATAATATTGGGCTAGTAACCTTTTTTCTAAATAATAATTAATAATATAGAGCTAAAGTTCATGTAAACTATTAATAAATAATGTATGGCAAAAATACCTAGTAAAATATTATAGGGCTAGAGGCCCAAAATCTAATTAATTTAGAAATTTGGGGCTAGTAGCCCACATAAATAATAATCAAGCAAATATAGGCCTAATAGCCATTCTGCCAACTAATCAAGTCATACCCAAATCCAAAATTTTATTAACATTTATATATACATTTATATATACATTTACATTTTCCCAGTCATTAATATATAACCTTTAATTAAATAAGATAATTAATTAAAATAAAACAAATAGAAGAAGAAAAAAAACAGAGAGAGAGAGAGAGAGTGGACATAGTAGAAGAGAGGGAGGATACAAAGAAGAGGAATGAGAGAGGGGAGAAGAGATCGAGAGCGACAAAGAAAGAAAAAAAGCGAGAGACAGAGGAAATAGAGAGCGGTGGCTCACCATGGTTCTGGGCAGTACGGCTGAGCACGACGCTGCGAAGTCAGACACGGCGCACGAGAATGCGGTCGTCGGTGAGCTTAGATCTGGCAGCAAGGATTCGAGACGGTGCTCGAGGAAAGAAAGTTTGGTCGGAGAGTAAGATCGGCAATGGTGATGGTCGAGTTTGGGACTGGGTCATTGGGCGGTCATGGTAGCGGTGGCGTTGGACGAGTTGTGCTGACGGTTGATGTTGGTGGTGTTGTGTGATGGTGAAGGCAGCGATGGGTCTGGGTAGCTGTAGTCGGCTCTGGCGTAGTCGATGGTGGGCGAGGTAGGGGATGGCTGATTGGGGCTAGATATTTAGGTGGTGATCGCGGTGTTGTGGCTTTGTAGAGTGGTGGTGGCGATGATGACCGTGTCGGTCGGGTCAGGTGTCGACGGTAGAAGATAGGGGCTGGATAAGTAGGTTGATGATGGTGGTGGAGTTGCTGATGAAGGAGGTGGTGATGGTGGTATGTGGTGGTCTAGTATAGCAGATAAAGATAGCCAAGTGGGGAGGCATGAGGAGGCAGGAGTCTTCGGTTTGCCGGTTGGACAGAGGAGTCTTGTATTGTCTATGTCGGGCTATCGACACAGACATAAAATTTGGATTTGATTTTCTGTGGGGATTGGGACGTGCATAGTGTATCGGACACGAAAAAGATGGTATTTTAAATATAAATAAATAGTTGAAGGAAATGGATGGACACGGACATGGTATATGGACATGAAATAAAATAGTAATAGTTGAGGAATACGAATAGCCCAAATATATAATTAATGGGTGCTTGCTCCCCAAGCATGTGGGGAGTGGCAACGGAAGGGTGTGGAAGCTAGGTTAATTTTCTAGATCCCACATGGCTAATCCCTTAGGAATTAGTTTAGGACTAACAAAAATAATTAATCAAATGGTTAATTAAACCCAAAAAATTCTTTATTCTTATTTTAAATAAATATTCATAATAATTAATTAATTTTCCATATTAAAATTTTAGAAAAAATCTAGAAAATTTAGGAAAAACTTTTATAAATTCGAGAAAATTTAGAATTGCAAATCTCAAGGGGTTACATAAGTATTATCTCTGTTTTTGTGCACGAACAGACATGTCGTCCAGGGTGAGAAATCAATGAAAAGTAATTGAGTATATATATATATGTTTTCCTGCTTTCACAATATGCCATGAAATTGAACCTAAGGCAAAATAGAAAGATCGCCAATTAAATTGTATGCTTCACATGATTACTTTGTGTCGATTTAGGTGAGTAGATTTTCCCACTCACAAGTAAGCGATATGTACTGATACCCCAAACCCCAGGAACGGAGATTCGTTAGATTGTACTAAGGCATTGGAGCTCGAATTTGGTAACATGATGATGTTCGGCCGAGGACATTGCTTGGCTATAAAAGACATGATGTATGGGGCAACGAGATCCTTTGTGAGTAAGAGAGATCATGTGTGTTGTAAGCCATTTGGCATATTCATTGGGGCTATTGAGAGCCTTTGTAATCAACGTCGTTATCAATAAATAGCTTTATTTCGTTACTCTGCTGTAACTTCAATAGTGTATGACCGTCGAGCACCTCTAGAGGGGATGAATAGAATGCGTGTGTGCAGCAGAATAAAAATCACCACTTAAAAGTATTTATGGCAGTAATCAAAATAATATAAAGCAAGCATTGCATATGTAAATGAGTGGAGAAAAACAAACGCAAACACTGAGGTTTATACTGGTTTTCCTCTGAGAGGACTAGTCCAGTCTCGAAAACACTTGCTCGATATTAATCTACTATTTGAAATAGCAGTTACACTACGTGCTTTAATCCGAAGGGCACGTTGAGCCTGGTCACCAAGGGAACGGTTAAATAGCAAACTGGGTCAGGGGGGCCGAGTTCAGTCTGAGTTCGACAGAACTTAGTCCGAGGTCAGTCACCTCATTTCCAGAATATTTCTGGTTCGGGTTCATGCTGATTTGAGTGGAGTAGTTTATAGATTGGGTTGGCTAGTTTGGTTTGGTTGACTAGGATGTTTGTTTAAGCTTAGGTTTGAGATTTCTAGTGCCAACTGTGAACCAAATGTACATTTATTCCTATAAATAAAGATAAAATACATAATAAAAAAATAAAAACCAAGAGCACTTCGATGAGGCCTTTTTCTTTGACAGCAGTTGTCCAAAGACAAACAGATCTAGAAATCTGAATACCTTTCGAGGGCTTCTCCCCCGAACCCCCATAGGGGGAAGGGGGTTGCCACCTTGACCCCTGTCCGCTGACCGAGAAGTGGAACCCCCAAGTGTGAGGCCCCTGATGGGTCGTTGGGAGGTTGAGAAAAATCTTATTGTATAACCTCGTCTTTGGTCCATCATTAATTCTTCATTGCGTATCTCATATAGCTAGTTTGATCGTGCTTACTATTTATTTACAAGTACATATTAGGCGAACAAAATAGTATAATAGTCTGATATATTTAATAAACAGTAGGACAATGCTAAGTTTAAGTAGCAACATAATAGTGATTACATGAATATTAGTGACATAATTATGTTAAACTTAATTGATTAGCCAAAAATATCATACAATCATTGGGCTAACAATCTTCTCCTCTTTTATGCAAAATTAGTTAAGTTTAAGATAGATCTGATAGATGCATGTATCACTAATAAACATATATTACTAGAATATTGTGTGCTAAATTAAACTTATTTCTTCCCTGTTGACATGATCAAAAATAAGCTCTTCCGTAATAAGATATAGAATAAAATCAATCATAACAAAAGGATGGCAGAAATAATCATGAACAACAATCAGGGTTTAAACCAAAATCTAATAAAAAAATATAACTGTAGTTTGGAAAGACACCAATAAATAATTTTAATAAAATTAGATGTTAATATAGTAGAAATTAATCATTGGTCATAAATAATCCACAAGAATTAGAAATTCACAAATCTAGTATATATTATTATAAAATATCAAAAAAATATAGTAAGACTTTTAGCAATGATCACAAAAGAATATGATCCGTACTTTGCCCATACAAATTAGTGAATCAATTCTAGAAAGAGTATAATCATTGAAAAAATCGAAATAGATATACTAGAATCTATCTACTTACCCAAGTTCATACATTCGAACTCAATTAGCTTAGCATGATACATGGATATCCATTAGATAAACATGAAGGTAATAGAGACAAAATACTTGAGAAGGAAAAATTCAATCAACTTGAATGCTCTCCGCAAAGTAGGACCAGTCCTGTCACCCTCATTTCACGTATTTCCCGTATTTCGTATTTATACTCGTATCTGGATTTTGGCATGTATTTTTATTTTTTTTCAACTTGTGGAATTTCGGTATTTCTCGTATTTTGGGTTTTGTCATGGTTCGATTTTAATTGGTTTAGATTGGGTTGGTTTGATTTGGGTTATTATGTATTGGAACACCCTAGCCCTATGCTACACCCTCAACCCACCACAACTTACCCTCTTTATAACCCCACCTACCACTCTCTCTCTTCATAACTTCTACCATTAATTCCCTTCTTCTTCTTCTTCTCCTTCCTCCACAACTCTTCTAACCCTAGGCAAGTGCATCTTGCCACTACATGAGAACCCTCTTTTATTTGTCCCTTTGCTAGATTAGGACATGGTGATCAATATTAGGACTTGCTATTTTGTGATTTGGAGCTTCCTTTGTTCTACATCTAGGTTTAGCTAATTTTGGATTTTGCATGGTTTGATCTACTTTAGTTGGATTTTATGGGTTTTTGATGCTTCTATGTGGATGAGCATTCAGTTTCACCCAAGTTGGAGCTTTAGAAATCTGGATTTGGAGTTCGGATGGCCAAGTTGTGAGCTTTTGAAGTTTTGGGTTCAGCCATGGTGTTCTTGCTGTCTGGAGAAGACAGTGAGCAGTGTGTGCAGAGCTGTTTAGCTTACGTACCCTGAGCTACGCGCGCTCTTTAGCGCTGTGTACGCAGACTTGAGTACGCTTCCTCTTGGAAGCGTAACTCCTTGAGTGTGCGTGACTTTTCACGTACACTGCTCCCTTCAGCGTGCGTGACTTTTCATCCACGCTGCTCTCTGTAGCGTGTGTGACTTTTCACCCACGCTGCTCTCTGTAGCGTGCGTGACTTTTCACCCACGCTGCTCTCTCAGCGTGCGTGACTTTTCACCCACGCTGCTCTCTGTAGCGTGCGTGACTTTTCACCCACGCTGCTCTCTCAGCGTACGTGACTTTTCACCTACGCAGCTCTCTGTAGTGTGCGTGACTTTTCACCCACGCAGCTCTCTGGCGTACGTGACTTTTTACGTATGCAGCTCTTTCAGCGTGCGTGACTTTCCGTACACTGCTCCCCTGACCCCTTGTTTAACCCATTGACCCTTGGAGTTTTGGTCTTATTTCTTTAAGCTTGGCTTTTCTATAGTCCTGTATATTGATATTTTATTAGATATTTTACGCCCATTTTATATCCTTACGCCTTTTGTCATGAGCTTGATTTTACTTAATGTGTTTGAAATAACTATTGTACATGGCATGGTATGACAAGGAACAAGCATAACATGACAGTGACCCGTAGTGGTGCTCTCCTGACATGACCAACCTGACATGATAGTGGCCCGTCGTGGTGCACTCCTGACAAGTACCCTGACATGATTTATCTTGATAACTTAGCTTGACCTGTCTTGACACCGTGGGTGGTTCTTTCTTGCTTGCTTGTTAAATCCACTTGTCCTGTCTTGCATCATGTCTAGGATGGGACTCCTGAGTACCACGGTCAGGAGTACCTACTAAAATGGATTAAGGTTAATAATTAGAATAACACAGTAGTCATGAAGAGATGACACAGCTACAGGCAATCCCGTTACCTGGGCGCTCTTGGGATCTGTAGCCTGCCGTCAAGTAGGGCACATTTCCAGCACACCGTCGCGTGTTGCACCCTCTAAGTCATCTAAGGGTACATTTATCTCCTGGACAATGTACCCACCTGAATTCAACCCTAATTTTTCGTCCTGGGTAACCTGGATGGTCTGCAGGGCTTGTAGCTGTGGAACAATCTCACTGCATCTTGTTAGTAATTAGGCCTGTGATAAACCTAGTTAGTTAAAGTAGTAAGCCGTAGTATCTGCTTGGCCGTGATTGATTGAATGAGGTATAACCAGTCTAGCCATGTCTTGATCCAGTAC
This sequence comes from Iris pallida, assembly GCA_029216955.1. Classification (NCBI taxonomy): domain Eukaryota; kingdom Viridiplantae; phylum Streptophyta; class Magnoliopsida; order Asparagales; family Iridaceae; genus Iris; species Iris pallida. The sequence goes on along the minus strand of JANAVB010013395.1, from coordinate 5,754,239 downwards.
AAGATTGCTCCATGTCTTGATTTCTTGCATTATTATTTTGCCGATAAATAGTGGGAAACCAAGTTCTGTTCAGATGAAGGGTTACAACCCCGGTCCTTGTTTGGTTTACGGGTGGTAACCTGGCTATCGGAATAGTCACATGGTTATCTCGTCGTATATCCTCTTGATATGTTTTTCAAAATTCTAGTTTTAATTATTAGATTTTCTTGTGCTAATTGCTGGCTTTTGTTCTTATTTAGTGGCCCCCTTGTGGCACTTGCTCTTTCTGGGGTTGACCCAGCTGGTTTTGTGTGGCCAGATTTCGGAGCAGCTCCCGAGGATCTACCAAGCTTCCAGCCCAATGGTGGCGACTAGAAGGAACCCGGGCTACGAGTGGGTTTTTATTCTATTTTGTTTCGCTTACTCTATTGTAAAGTTATTCTTTTGAGGCGTTTAGCCGACGAGCACCTGTTAGCTCGATGCACTTTACTTACTGTCTGCCTACGGGTTGTAAACATGATTAACAAATCCTAGGGTTGATCATGTATGACTTAACTCTTGCTAGTCCTCGTATTTTGTACGACTAGCTTCATGATCAGCTGAATATGTAATATTTGGGACGCCTTATTATTGTATATTTAATGATCATACATCTTGCGACCTTACTTACTTGCTTGTGATTGAGACATTAGGCTTGTTCATGACCATAAGAGACTGTTGGCTTGTAGTAAACCCTCATATCTCTAGACAGTCGTGACCGTATATCGAGGTGGTTTCCATTTCAATATACGTAGCTGGCTATGTCTGCCCCCGCTCTCCAGTATTCTGGTTCTGGGACGTGACATGGTTTAAGTGGTGGCCCATGCAGGTCTTGTCAATCAAGAAATGTGAGGGTTTACCGAATAGATGTCTCAATCAGTATTCGCCCTTGATCTCCGCCCGTATTTTCAAATCCCTAAAATTCTTGCCCTGATTGTATGCTTGTATCGTTGATCTGTCCTGGTCCTTCCTTATTGTTTCCTTGTGTCGTCTTCCTCAGTGGCACTGTACCTGACCCTGCCGATCAGCAAGGAGGAGCACCTCCCGTCAACCAGCAGCAACCTGGAGATCAAGCCCAGTATTTCGGAGTCGCCTCCAGAGTGATACCTACTGGAGGAGAGTCACCAGTTCGGCCCGTCCAGCCCACAGAGCCAGATGATGGTACCTTAGTAGGCCTCATCAAAACCTTGATAGCTTCCCAGGATCGTCGAAGCGACGCCCTGCACCAGACAGTTCAAGATGCTTTGACCCGAGGCGGACATCCAGGGAACCAGGCGGCCAACAGCTTCAAGCGATTGAACCCTCCTTTCTTCGACGGCACCGAGGATGCGATTGCCGTGGATGCATGGCTTCAGGATACCGAGGTGATTCTGGAAGCAGCTAGGACACCCGAGAATGAGAAGGTGGCGGTGGTACGCCTGTAGTTGTTGGACTTGGCTCGCAGTTGGTGGATAGCGCAAGCCATAGGATTAGTGGCACCCATTGCTTGGGCGGTATTTAGAGAGAGATTCCAGACAAAGTATTTCGATGCTGTGGCTCGGTACGACCTGCAGACCAGATTTACCAACTTGAAGCAAGGAGGCAGAACAGTCGACAGTTATGCATCGGAGTTTTCTAGACTCAGTAGGTTTGCCCCCACCTTGGTGGCGACCGAGTTTGATAGGGCCCAGCGGTTCCAGCAGGGACTGTATTTGGAGATCTTGTTAGCGGTTGAGCAGTTCGAGCACCAGACGTTCGATGCAGTCTTGAGAGCAGCTAGGAGGCATGAGTACACCTCCCAGAGGATCGTGGATAGGACCGGAGGTAGGAAGCGGTCCCACAGTCAGGTGCACCAATCATCAGCTCCAGCCCCGGCAGCTAGGGGATTGACCATTGGAACTCCGAGGCGGGCGGCCTCAGTAACATCGGTTCAGCATTCGACCCCGACGTACCCGCAGCAGCAGAAGCAGAAGCAGACTTCCGCGATAGGATGTTCTCATTGCGGTAAGCCAGGCCATGTAGTGGCGGATTGTCGTAGGGCGCAGGGATTGTGCCTGGCTTGTGGAGCAACAGATCATAGGATAGGGGCTTGCCCGAATAGGGGTGGTTCATCAGCATCCAACCCTTTTAGCTCTTCTGTGAGAGGACCGACCCCAGCACCAGTTCAGTAGCAGCAGTATCAGTCTTCGAGGCCCTTGCCGCCTCAGTCTCAGACATTCCAGTAACAGCACCCCCAGCAGTATGCACAAGCCCAAGCTCAGACCCAGAATAGACAGAGAGGTTTCCAGCAGAGGGGACCAACAGCCAGAGGACAAGGTCAGGCCATGATGATGGCTATGGAAGAAGAAGTTGCACCAGGTGAGGTTGTGGCAGGTACTATTCTCGTCAACTCCTCTCCAGCGTCTGTATTATTTGATTCTGGTGTATCGCATTCATTTATGTCTGCATGATTCGCGACACGGATAGGATTGGAGCCCGAGTCATTATCAGTGAGGCTAAATATACTTACTGGTAATGGCCTTGTGGGAGTAGATCGAGTATTTTCTTCGTGTCGGATCATAGTTAGCGGTAGGGAGTTCCCCGCTAGATTCATAGAGTTTTCTATGGCAGACTATGATGTAGTCCTAGGCATAGATTGGTTGAGGAACCAGTATGCTAGGATAGACTACCACATTGGCAGAGTTGTCTTTGGTATCCCCGGCGAGCCAGAGTTTTCATTTTCCAGAGGCGCAGTGGAGCCATCTTCCCCAGTATTGCGGATGGCAGTAGCAGCAGTGCAGTTACCCCGGATAGTTGAAGAGTTTCCAGATGTCTTTCCAGAGGAGCTTCCAGGGATGCCGCCGGAACGGGAGATTGAGTTCACTATAGACTTGATTCCCGGGACAGCACCAGTATCAGAGCGAGTCTACAGGATGGCGCCTTCAGAGTTGGAGATTCTGTACAAGATGATTGAGGAACTGAGGACCAAGGGATTCATCCGTGCAAGTGGATCGCCTTGGGGAGCCCCGATGCTTCTTGTGAAAAAGAATGATGGTACGTCCAGGCTATGTGTTGATTATCGTACCTTGAATTCGGTAACAATCAAGAACAGATACCCTCTTCCGAGGATAGATGACTTGTTTGATCAGCTCAGAGGGGCTTCAGTGTTCTCGAAGATTGACTTGTGGTCAGGATACCGTCAGATCAGAGTCAGAGAGCAGGACATCCCAAAGACAGCATTCAGATCGAGGTATGGACATTGGGAGTTCCTTGTTATGCCCTTTGGAGCAACCAATGCGTCGGCCGTATTCATGGACCTCATGAATCGCATTTTCATGCCTTACTTGGATCAATTTGTGATCGTGTTCCTAGATGACATCCTGGTCTACAGCAAGAGTGAAGCAGAGCATGAGCAACATCTCAGAGTCGTCCTCCAGACGCTTAGGGAGCATCAGTTGTACGCCATGTTCAGTAATTGCGAGTTCTGGCTCGATCGCATATCATATTTGGGTCACATCATTACCCGAGGAGGAGTGGAAGTAGATCCCCAGAAGATTGTGGCTATCGAGTCATGGCCGGTACCCAGCTCAGTGGTAGAGGTTCGCAGCTTCCTTGGATTGGCCGGCTACTACCGGCAGTTCGTTTCAGATTTCACAAGGATTTCAGCGCTGATGACCCAGTTGACCCGTAAGGATGTGCCATTTGTTTGGACAGCAGAGCGTCAGGAATTATTTGAGAAGTTGAAGCGAGGTTTGATAACGGCACCCATTCTCACCCTTTCAGATGGGACTGGAGGATTCACAGTGTATTGCGATGCTTCAGGCAGAGGATTGGGGTGTGTCTTGATGCAGCATGGGAAGGTAATATCTTATGCGTCACGTCAACTGCATGATCATGAGAAGAATTACCCGACCCACGACTTGGAATTGGCGGCGGTAGTGTTTGCTTTGAAGTTGTGGAGACACTACTTGTACGGAGATAGAGTGGAGATCTTTACTGATCATAAGAGCCTGAAGTATGTTTTCACCCAGAAGGACCTTAACATGCGGCAGAGAAGATGGCTCGAGCTACTAGTGGACTATGATGTGGATTTGCAGTATCATCCCGGGAAGGCCAACGTTGTAGCAGATGCATTGAGCAGGAGAGCCGGAGTTTATCTCCTGACGGCGCAACCAGAATTATTGGCAGATCTTCAGAAGATGGGAATTGAAGTGGTTCTTCCAACCAGCGTGGCATTGATGGCCAGCCTACAGGTTTAGTCCAGCATAGTTAAGAGAATCCGGGTGGCGCAGTCAACAGATTCCAAGATCCAGCGACTCAGAGCAGAGTGTGAAGCAGGAAGAAGGCCAGAGTTATATATCCATGAAGACGGTACACTTCGGCACGGCACTCGTCTTTGTGTACCCAGTGGAGATATCAGACAGAAAGTCATGGCAGAAGCCCACAGTTCACAGTATTCTATTCATCCGGGTGGTACGAAGATGTACCGTAATATTCGTCAGCATTTCTGGTGGAATGGCATGAAGAGGGAGATAGCCCGGTTTGTCTTTCGGTGTTTGGTTTGCCAACAGGTTAAAGCTGAACATCAGAGGCCCGCTGGACTTCTTCAACCCTTACCGATCCCAGAATGGAAATGGGAACATATAACCATAGATTTCGTGACCGAATTGCCCAGATCTTCGGCTGGCAGAGATGCTATTTGGGTAATTGTGGACAGGCTTACCAAGGTGGCACACTTTCTCCCATTCAGAGTTGGGCAGTCGACGATACAGTTAGCAGAGATGTATCTCAGGCAGATCGTCAGGCTTCACGGTGTGCCAGTTAGCATCACCTCAGACAGGGATTCAAGATTCACATCACACTTTTGGCACAGTTTGCAGAAGAGTTTGGGGACTCGCCTTCAATTCAGCTCAGCTTATCACCCGCAGACGGATGGTCAATCAGAGCGCACTATCCAGACTCTTGAAGACATGCTGAGATCCTGTACCCTTGACTTCGGTGGTTCATGGAAGAATCATCTGCACCTGGTGGAATTCTCATACAACAACAGTTATTAGGCCAGTATCCAGATGGCACCTTTCGAGGCTCTTTATGGCAGGAAGTGCAGATCCCCACTAGCATGGGACGATGTCGGAAAGAGGCAGATGCTCGGACCCGAATTGATTTCCCAGACGGTTGAAGTGGTCAGGAAGGTCAGAGATCACCTCCGAGTAGCCCAGGACCGCCAGCGCCATTGGGCCGATGCTCATCGGCGTCCCTTAGAATTTGCTGTCGGCGACCATATATTCCTTAGGATCTCGCCTAACCGCGGCGTCATTCGTTTCGGCGTGCGGGGAAAGCTTAGTCCTAGGTATATAGGGCTGTTCGATATCCTAGAGCGAGTAGGAGATGTATCCTATCATCTCGCTCTTCCGCCATCGCTAAGGGAGGTGCATGATGTATTCCATGTGTCCCAATTACGACAGTATATTCCGGACCCGAGCCACATCCTAGACCATTCGAAATTGGTTGTTGGTACCAACCTTTCGTATGAGGAGAGGCCCGTGTCTATATTGGACCGGAATGAGAAGATACTCAAGAACAAGACTATTAAATTAGTCCGTGTTGCTTGGGGTCATCACTCTCTAGGTGAGTCAACGTGGGAGCGTGAGGACGACATCCGATCGCGATATCCCTACCTGTTTGACTCGTGAGGTATAATGTATTTCTTATGCCTTACATTTTTCCTTCCTTGTTTGCATTGTATGATTGAACTGCTTAGTGTAACTTGCCTGTGCTTAATGTAGCTTGTCGTGACAATCTCTAGCTCCTTGATTAAATTCCGAAAACGGAATTCTTTTAAGGTGGGTAGAGTTGTCACCCTCATTTCCCATATTTCCCGTATTTCGTATTTATACTCGTATCTGGATTTTGGCATGTATTTTTATTTTTTCTCAACTTGTGGAATTTCGGTATTTCTCGTATTTTAGGTTTTGTCATGGTTCGATTTTAATTGGTTTGGATTAGGTAGGTTTGATTTGGGTTATTATGTATTGGAACACCCTAGCCCTATGCTACACCCTCAACCCACCACAACTCACCCTCTTTATAACCCCACCTACCACTCTCTCTCTTCATAACTTCCACCATTAATTCCCTTCTTCTTCTTCTTCTCCTTCCTCCACAACTCTCCTAACCCTAGGCAAGTGCATCTTGCCACTACATGAGAACCCTCTCCCTTTGCTAGATTAGGACATAGTGATCAACATTAGGACTTGCTATTTTGTGATTTGGAGCTTCCTTTGTTCTAGATCTAGGTTTAGCTAATTTCAGATTTTGCATGGTTTGATCTACTTTAGTTGGATTTTATGGGTTTTTGATGCTTCTATATGGATGAGCATTCAGTTTCACCCAAGTTGGAGCTTTGGAAATCCGGATTTGGAGTTCGGATGGCCAAGTTGTGAGCTTTTGAAGTTTTGGGTTCAGCCATGGTGTTCTTGCTGTCTGGAGAAGACAGTGAGCAGTGTGTGCAGAGCTGTTTAGCTTACGCACCCTGAGCTACGCACGCTCTTTAGCGCTGCGTACGCAGACTTGAGTATGCTTCCTGTTGGAAGCGTGACTCCTTGAGTGTGCGTGACTTTTCACGTACACTGCTCCCTTCAGCGTGCGTGACTTTTCACCCACGCTGCTCTCTGTAGCGTGCGTGACTTTTCATCCACGCTGCTCTTTGTAGCGTGCGTGACTTTTCACCCACGCCGCTCTCTGTAGCTTGCGTGACTTTTCACCCACGCTGCTCTCTCAACGTGCGTGACTTTTCACCCACGCTGCTCTCTGTAGCGTGCGTGACTTTTCACCCACGCTGCTCTCTCAGCGTGCGTGACTTTTCACCCACGTTGCTCTCTCAGCGTGCGTGACTTTTCACCCACGCTGCTCTCTGTAGCGTGCGTGACTTTTCACCCACGCTGCTCTCTCAGCGTGCGTGACTTTTCACCTACGCAGCTCTCTGTAGCGTGCGTGACTTTTCACCCACGCAGCTCTCTGGCGTACGTGACTTTTTACGTATGCAGCTCTTTCAGCGTGCGTGACTTTCCGTACGCTGCTCCCCTGACCCCTTGTTTAACCCATTGACCCTTGGAGTTTTGGTCTTATTTCTTTAAGCTTGGCTTTTCTATAGTCCTGTATATTGATATTTTATTAGATATTTTACGCCCATTTTATATCCTTACGCCTTTTGTCATGAGCTTGATTTTACTTAATATGTTTGGAATGACTATTGTACATGGCATGGTATGACAAGGAACTAGCATAACATGACAGTGACCCGTAGTGGTGCTCTCCTGACATGACCAACCTGACATGATAGTGGCCCGTCGTGGCGCACTCCTGACAAGTACCCTGACATAATTTATCTTGATAACTTAGCTTGACCTGTCTTGACACCGTGGGTGGTTCTTTCTTGCTTGCTTGTTAAATCCACTTGTCCTGTCTTGCATCATGTCTAGGATGGGACTCCTGAGTACCACGGTCAGGAGTACCTACTAAAATGGATTAAGGTTAATAATTAGAATAACACAGTAGTCATGAAGAGATGACACAGCTACAGGCAATCCCGTTACCTGGGCGCTCTTGGGATATGTAGCCTGCCGTCGAGTAGGGCACATTTTCAGCACACCGTCGCGTGTTGCACCCTCTAAGTCACCTAAGGGTACATTTGTCTCCTGGACAATGTACCCACCTGAATTCAACCCTAATTTTTCGTCCTGGGTAACTGGATGGTCTGCAGGGCTTGTGGCTGTGGAACAATCTCACTGCATCTTGTTAGTAATTAGGCCTGTGATAACCCTAGTTAGTAAAAGTAGTAAGCCGTAGTATCTGCTTGGCCGTGATTGATTGAATGAGGTATAACCAGTCTAGCCATGTCTTGATCCAGTACAAGATTGCTCCATGTCATGATTTCTTGCATTATTATTTTGCCGATAAATGGTGGAAAACCAAGTTCTGTTCAGATGAAGGGTTACAACCCCGGTCCTTGTTTGGTTTACGGGTGGTAACCTGGCTATCGAAATAGTCCCATGGTTATCTCGTCGTATATCCTCTTGATATGTTTTTCAAAATTCTAGTTTTAATTATTAGATTTTCTTGTGCTAATTGCTGGCTTTTGTTCTTATTTAGTGGCCCCCTTGTGGCACTTGCTCTTTCTGGGGTTGACCCAGCTGGTTTTGTGTGGCCAGATTTCGGAGCAGCTTCCGAGGATCTACCAAGCTTCCAGCACAATGGTGGCGACTAGAAGGAACCCGGGCTACGAGTGGGTTTTTTTCTATTTTGTTTCGCTCACACTATTGTAAAGTTATTCTTTTGAGGCGTTTAGCTGACGAGCACCTGTTAGCTCGATGCACTTTACTTACTATCTTCCTACGGGCTGTAAACATGATTAACAAATCCTAGGGTTGATCATGTATGACTTAACTCTTGCTAGTCCTCGTATTTTGTACGACTAGCTTCATGATCAGCTGAATATGTAATATTTGGGACGCCTTATTATTGTATATTTAATGATCATACATCTTGTGACCTTACTTACTTGCTTGTGATTGAGACATTAGGCTTGTTCATGACCATAAGAGACTGTTGGCTTGTAGTAAAACCTCATATGTCTAGACATCCGTGACCGTATATCGAGGTGGTTTCCATTTCAATATACGTAGCTGGCTATGTCTGCCTCCGCTCTCCAGTATTCTGGTTCTGGGACGTGACAAGTCCAAATGAAGATAATCATGAACTTTGAGATAAACAATAAATAAGAAAAGCCAAATAAATTTAAACTCAAAGGAATCACCAAATAAAGATAATTAAATATATTTGGCAAGATAACTTTTTTTAAATACATATAAAATAAGAGAATCAAGAAGTAATAATAATAATCATATATTCTTTCATAAACCCTTTATAAATCAAAATATCATAAACACAATCGATAAGAATATATAAAAGACTATAGGTCCATGATTGAACTAGGTATACCACATACTAAGAGATTAAATTGAAATAATTAATTTGCTTTCCCTTAAAATATGTGTATCTAGTCAAAAGTAATTTATATGCAAAGATAGATAAAATAAATAAACACAAGATCTAAGGGATATCCAAGATGTGCATCTTTTTTTTTCCTTTGATCAATGCATATAAAGTTTCAAACTTAAAACAAAATATCATCTTTAGGCAGGTAAAATACATATACACTAACCAAACTCTTAAATATGAACAAACAAAATATATCTCCAATAGAAAATATAAGAAATATTCAAATAAGTATATATATATATTTTTTTTAAATAAGTATATATCTCCAATAGAAAATATAAGAAATATATATATAAGTATATATATATATAAGTATATAATATATATATATATATATATATATATATATATATATATATATATATATATTAAGGAAACTACTGCTTTTTATTCAAGATGGCTCAAAATGCCGAAGCCTGACCGCGTATAAAAGGCAAAGACTAGCCTATACAAGTATACCCAAAAAGGAACAAAATAAGGGATTTACAACCCTGAGGAAAGGATCTAGGTGAGAATCGGGATCCAGAATGCACGAGGAGTGTGGGTGCATCTAGTACTCCGTTTGCGGCACTAGCAAAAGACTTCCCGAATAAGCTGGTCGGATGAGTATTGGTGCCCTTCGTATCTCGCCTTGTTGCGATTCTTCCAAATCACCCATGTGGCGGCCGCTGCAACGATCTGGTGGCCGTGGGAGGCCTCACCTCATGAGGCCGCCAGATCGTGGAAGCGACCACTACCCAGCTCGGTGCTGTATAGCTGGTTCGAAATGCTGGCAGGCAGGGTCCCCTGACAGAAAGTATGATCAATGGTCTCCTTCTGACGATCTGGACAGCAAGTGCAGGCTGACGCTAAGCTGATACCCATGGTATTAAGGATCTCGTCGGTTGGTAGCTTCTTCCTGATGACCCTCCACATGAGGAAAGACCACTTCCTAGGGATGTAGGGTTGCCAGAAGTCGTCGATCTCATCGAAAATACTCCGTAGGCATCGAGAGTCCACCTGAGCATATCGGCTTCGCTTCCGAGACTTAATCCGGACCGCCGGATGCAATCTACCGCTTCGTTGCCGGACCATTCACGAATTTTGTCCCAGTTCCGGTTGTTAGTTGTGGGGTTCCACAAGTCATATATCCTACTGTCCCTCGGGGTCTCCGTGAGACTTGGGATAAGACTGTCCCCGGTCCATCGCTCCAAGAAAGGGTTTGAATCGCCGGCTCCCAAGTGTACTCATCGTCGGCTCGGCGAGATCACGGTCGATGAGGATGCGACGCCAAGCTGCTGAAGATCTGCAGTTGGCAATAGCCGCCGATGGATGGGTGTGCTTGAAGTACCTTGCCTTCATAAACTTGGTCTATAGGTTCTTGCTCGTGCGAACACTACAAGAAATATTGGTTTTTATGGCGTGCAAAGTATGTCGTAAAAAGTTTTTACGGCGTTCAATGTATGCCGCAGTGAAAGCCGTATTTGCCCGCGTCGTAAAAAGTCACTAGTTTTTACGGTATGCCGTGAATACACTGTTTGTACGGCATGCCATGGATGCCGTGTATACACAATAAATTACGACATTTCTTGTATGTCGTGGAAAGTATAAACTAGACATCAATTATGGCTTAAAAAGTACTGAATACACATAAATTATGACATATGATGCACGTCTTTAATGCACAGATATTATGACATATAACGTATGTCGTAAAAAGTACTGAATACACACAAATTAGGACATATTATGCACGCCTTAATTTCTCTTCAATTTAAAAAAAAATCATGCTTTAATAGTAATAAATTTTACCATTGACAACAAACCACAAAAGAACAAGACGTCATTGATCCAACAAGATATAATTACGAAAAATAATATCAAATGATCCAACAATTACGAAAAATAATAAGTTTCACTTTGACAATAATATGTAATGATCCAAATCCTAAGTTTATCCAGCAAATAAGAGAAAGCATAACTTTCACTTAGACAATAATATCTAATGATCTAAATCCGAAATTTATGTAGCAATTACGAAAAAGTAAACTTTCACTTAAACATTAATATCTAATGATCCAAACCCAAAATTTATACATCAAAACATAATGTCGGACAACAACTAGCCCACCATCTTCTCCAGCATAACCTGCCCTCTGTCTGACAATCTCTCATTCCATGTCTGCAACCTGCAACAAAAGCAAAAGAGGTAGTTGATATGAGCATCTTGATTATTCTGCATGAAATGTCGTTGTACTATAGAGATACAAGAAATCTTTTACTGAAAGATGATACACTTCAATATGTAATGGAAGCTAAATCCTTCAACGGGAAGGCACTATAAACAATGGATGGATGGCATCAAAGTCAAGTAAAGGGGTGCTTCATAGGTTTTCACCACTACAACCTTTTTAAAGATTTATTCAGAATATCTTCCTTAAGGTCTCCATCATGATGGATTATTGATTTTAAATAGAAAAAAATATGTTACTCTTATGTATCCTTTGGCTATCAACATGGCTACATTGATTTTTGAATTTTTGGTAAAGTTACATTCATGTACTTCATTGTTTTCCTACTAATTTTAAATCTTTTAGATTCTGAAGATTCTTTTCATGTTTCTATTTAGAAGCCAACCTTTTCTAGTCTAATCAACTGACACAATATTATTAGTAGACAACATACACCATGACAAAAAAAATTATCATTTTTTTCGAGGTTTAGATTAGATCTTGCTACCTAACTTTTTTTACATTTCTGTGATGTATTAACAAATTGATACAATCAAATAGTTCTTTGTTAGTTCCTCTTTAAGAAGATCAAGAAATGAAGTCATTGAGAAAACTCCAACAGTTTATGATGAATCAAATATAGGATGTGCAAGAAAACTACCTATCCCACTGCCCACCAAAGACTTGCCAAAAAATTGGAGCATCTCATAAAGTAATTCCACGAAACATATCAACCTGACATAAATGTAAAGAAACGATGTTAGAAGAAATTGAAGATAAAACATATATAATAAAATTGTTACATAAAGTATTGCATTCAAGCATTTATATGCCATATATATACAATGGTTACAACCATAGAGGCACCGGTACACTGTTGCATAGAACACTAGAATACAAGATGGACATATTAGAAAGGATATAGAAAGTGTCATGGTGTCATGGTTAGTGAATATTCCTAATTGACCAAAATCCATAAGTAGGGCAGCAATCCAGTAAAACAAGGGCCAAACTGGAGTGGGAAATTGTTGCAATTTTTGAAAGTGGCAACACATGCTCAATGAATAAACACTGCAACAATAGTCAAATTCTGTATTTCACATTTGCCATTTCAACAACTCAAAAACAACACAGTGTATATATAATCCATTCAATCAGTGCTATTTATAGTACCGACACACACTTCATAAGTTTATTAGACATACCTAATTTTCTTTCGTCAAAATGGGATCATACTGCGTACAAAAAATTGTAATTGAGAAAGATGGATAAAGAAAATAGCTAAAAGCTGTCAGCAATTATAATTCAAACACCATAACGGATTGGACTCACATCTAGTATTTCCAAGTGCAATATCTGCTCCACCAATGAGAAGTCTTCAGGTGTTCCATCTGCATTCCATATAGACTTCGGCTCCAGTAGATGTCTATAACCATGCAACAGCACTACGCAGGTCAACTGCCATTTTGAAGAATTAGCATGGTACAACCTTCGATAACTGGATCCATTTTTTTTAATGTCTTTTGAAGATACAATGTAGTAGTTCCACTAGCAATATGAAGGAGTACCGACACAAATACCTTAGACACTGCAATTACATTGACTTGAGGATCCTCATTACCTGAGAAATAATTAGCAGCATAGGATAGATCATTAGTATGAAGAATAAATACAAAGGCACGTGATATTACAGTCACATGAATTTTCTCTTACTCAGAAGCTACCTAAAAAATCAGGTCCAGGCTTCCGTCTCAGAATGTAAGGAACCTAATGTGAAGGAATCAACTCCTGAATCCAATGGAAAAGCTTATCACCACACAGTTGGTCAAAACTTGAAGTCAGAAGACAAGCAGCTGAGTATTTCAAGTTGTAAGCCTCTAATCAATGGAGATCAGCATGATGGTATAATTAGACAACCATTAAGAACAAATGATAATATACCAAACAATGCCAAACCTCCAAGTTCAGATGGAATACAATTGAATCATGGGGTCAACCAGTTTAGAGCAAAAAGTGGAAAACAAATCAAGCGTCCTGTCAATTGTGACAGTCCAGGCAAATTGGATTCTTCACATGATGAACAAAATACGAAGCCAGGTTCTGTCGGAGATACTAGAGATGCAAGTTCTGCAGCACTGTCCTCTAAGAGCAAGACTGATGAAGATGATGTCACCGAAGTTCTTACTGTTGGTTCAATGTTAATCAAGGTTAATAAGACCAACAGCTCGTTTTCTGGGACTTTAACTCTAGGTTCAATCCCTGCTGATATGAAGGCATTGAACCTTAAGTAGGAAATGTTCATGTTTTTGCCGGCTCCAAATTTATTTGGTCAACCTAATTTTTGTTGGTTTAGGTCTCAGCTTTATATGGCTAGGGACTTTTTACTCTTTGAACTTTGTTTGGATTCTGCTTGGTTTTACTTTGGGTATGGTATAGATTTTGAGAGGAATTCCTCCTGACATCTTTTTTGTTGTCTTTTTGTTCACAGCTTGTCGACAAATCCAGGATATCAAAGAGGAAAAGGAGAGAGAAAAATTATTTCATGTATTACAATCAAAAAAACAGAATTAGACACAAAAAGAGATTTAAAATAAATCAGTCTAATGAACTGAGCTGAAACTACAAAATAAGACTATTGAAACTCAAACCCACGTATGCCTGAAGCTCAAAGCTCAAAAATTCTTGGTTTTGCAAAGCAATTAAAAGTTTCATCAATCGCTACATGCCCAAAACATGGTAGGAAAATTATTTTTGTCTCTTTTGACTTGGATGAATTAGCACCCTTGTTTCTTACCCTTTTTATATGGCATTTTTCCCATCTAACATAATCTGATAACTACAACACAAGCCATTATAAGTACATGGTTAACTAGCAATCTTAGGAAGAATTAGGCAAAAAAAAATGACAATCTTGAACATGGCAAGCTTCATTAACATCCTTTTTTTCCTATATGAGTCGAATATTATAAGTTTCAGCCTTTGGGCTATTTGAGTGGATGTTGTTAGAGTTACAGTGCATATCCAATTACATAATACAATTAACAAAATTACTTTAGTAAGCTTTATACCTTGAGGTCTTGGAAATGCGCTTCTACTTTGGGAATCCCCAATCCAGCTTTGGTCCATTTGTTCCAACATCAAAATAATAATCATCAACACAGCATGCTACAACTTTATTAATAACAAAACGGACAAATAACTTTGAAACCAACACAAAAACAAAATCATAACATAAAGAGAATTATATGATATGAACTATGTGCATCTATGGGAAGCTAGAGGTAAACTCTATTTGAGGATACAATGGAGGAAGATTATCATGTGAGATGGTTTGGACATATTCAATGGAGCCTAATATTTTGCACTTGTTATGAATAGTACTAAGATCTTATTTGGGGAAAAATGCTAGAACTTGGGTGCACTAAAGTGCACATGGATTCAAGCTGTAAGGCTAAAGCAGTTGCTACTATTAGAGATTAGAATGCATACAGAAGTGTAATAGGATATAGGTAAACATATACTTGGAGCATATTATACAAAATAAATTAAAATAAATCAAATTACCAGTATCATCTACATCTCATCTCGAAGGTTTTAACTGGCCATAACTGGTAAGGGGTTGACATTGAACATTGTGGCATGCGAAACTCAACCCAAAATGATGTAGAACAGAGGAGTAATGAATAGTTAGGCTCATCATTTTGGTTCTATACATGGAATCAAATAAGATCATATTTTTGTTGCAAAGGTAAATGAATTTTCCTTTTTTTATTTCCTATTTTATGGGGTTCTCAAAAAACTCTTTTCTACACTCGAGATTTTTGTTGATGTTTCATAATTAACCTCCTCATATAAGCAGAGTCCTGATGAAGATCAATACATGAGATATTATGTAAAGAGGATGGATGATAACCTGAGCATGGTCAGTGATGACAATTATAGCCACGGAACCCTCATGCTTTGAAATTACATGTTACAGTTCAATGCCAACCGGCTAGCACCTTTGAAATAAGTATAAGCAAAATATTATGTAGAGTGTGAGAAAATTTGTATGGCAACATTTGAGACTCCCTCAGCATGCTGCACAATGCGAAGGAGTGCTTCCAGTTCCTGCCATATTTGAGAAAATTAACACCATCTTACAAAAAATTGTTGTCATATAATATAGACAATTGCCCCAAAACCAAATATGCACTGAATATGCTGTGGACCGAAACATACCCATCTTAATATTGATTCTTGTATAGGTAGTTCAAGAATTTATTGAGAATGTTCGAATTGTAGTCCCTGTAAGTATTGTTTGTAGCATTGAAATATTATTTGGTGTGAATTATATCATGATCCGAAGTAGATTGGACCATGTGGACTTATTCAGCAACAAGGATGGCGATATGGAATGGTACCTTTTCTTCCTTGACAGTTTTACTGTAAGAATTTGTTGAGGACGGAACAAAAAAATGAGCCACATATACTGAATTATTTTTTTCATTTGGTGCAATAAACTATTTATGTGGGTTGTATAATTGGACTAAGCTGGAATTTGAACATCAGCTCGCACTCCGTTCTAGCTATCGGAGCCAGGCTGCAGGTCTCCTACTGAAAAATCTACTTTATGAAGCTTTAAAGGAGACTAAGAACCTATTAATTTCTGAGTATGGTGTTGCTATGGATGTTCTGGTGCTACTATGGGAATACACCCTCTTATTTATAATATAGATTGGAATTGGATGTTGCCGTTTATGTTTTAGCTCGCTCAATAAATTACATTTATCTTAAAACAAAAGTACTTTCGTACAAAATAAATAGACACTAGTATCCAAATAAACAAGACCAAGTCTATAATCTATAGTGGAGTTCTTTCTTTGACAGATGTATCCATGATAGATGGGACTATTGTATAGGACAGAGCTGCAACCATAAGAAGAAATCAATTACAGACAACCAGCATAAAGTTATATGTATATATCCAACAATAACAATTAAAAGTATATGATTATCAGAAATGACCTACATAGCCAGTGAAGTGATATCTTCGTCAAGTCAGATTTGATACACTTGGCATAAACAACTTACTATTAGTCTCTTAAGTTGTATATGAGATACTGAAGCATCGTGGATAGGTGTCTGATCCAAAATAGCAAGCATTTTAATTATATAAATAATTTCTTGCTGTATTTGAGGGCATCTATTTATTATGATTGGTTACTCTGCAAAGTATGTGAAGATATCTAACAAGAGTTAAGGTGAAGAAACTTGTTCTTAAATTGAACATGCCTTACTAGTAAAGACTAAGTGGACCACTTTAAGAAGATCAATTGCTCCATACCATGCTAATCATACGATATGAGCATAGCTTTTTTTAACGAAGAATTTTGAGTGGGTAGTTGGTATAAAGCAGTAGGCTTTTAGATATATAGATAATTTCTAAGTTACTTCAGCAGAATTTATATATAATTGTGATAGATCACCTTGCAAATCATGAACAAATTGCAGCATCAAGAGTTAAGGGGTAGAAAATTTGTTCTTAATTACAGATTCCTATTAGTAAAAAAAGATTTATATTTATACACAAGAGGGATCAGTGTAAAAGGAACATTTGTGCCTTACCATGGTAATCATAATAATTAAGAAAAGAGTCTAAAACTATATGGAAACATGCAATCATCATTGACCAAAATAACGAATAGGATAACAAACCTTAAATAGTCCGTATTGGACATCAAAAGCTATCTGAGTAATGTTTTCCATAAGATCCTTGAAGATTCCACCCCCATCAATTCCAGCTTCCTCTGCACCAAACTCGTTGACAAAGGACACTCGGATCTAACAACAACAAACGAATAGAAATATATTACAAATAATTGACAAAGATAACAAGTCCCATAATAACCAAAAATGACGTAACAACAACACGGAGTCTGCTAGAAGAAAAGAATGAACCTATACCGGATGCCGAAGTTCCTCCTCAGACAACACAGTAACTGATTAAATGCAACTACCAGCACTTAGTAACTATAAAATTTAGTAGAATGCACAGATTCCAGACATCAGTTATTTCTTTGGTCGTAGTTACCAAACCACACAAAGAGAAAATAATTAAGGTAGTGATACACTCACAGTGAATATTTTAACCCTGCTTGTAAAAGCCACCAAAAAGGGAGCTAGCTTTAATATTTCAGAAGCTCTAGTATTTCCGAGGACAACCTGCATGAAAACAAATCAACCAAATAACACAAATGTATGGGGAAAAAAATAAATCTATGAAGTTATTTACCTGAGACACAAAAGTCTCACTGGTTGCTTCCTAAGCGTAGAAGTCAGTAGCTGACGTGACAGACCTTCTATTATTCCAATCTTGCAACTGTAATAATAAACATGTGAATATAATGAAAAGAAGAAGAATTAAGTATAGTAAAGGAATAATGGGTTGAACATTTATCTTATGTTTAAGATCATATCAAAATGCATCATGCCCTGATAAATATTAATAAATATTATGTCATAGGATTGTTCTACAGAGAATATCATAAATGTAAAAAGACCCAGAACCAACAAGATATACCACCATAAGGTGCCCATAGGTTCATTCTACTAAAAATCGATCGGCAGTTTCAATACTAATACATACTTATGAATGGTTTAAATACATCAACCTGAACTACAAGCTCTAACGAGAATCTGCTTTCCTCTTGTAGGGTTGACTGTAAGACGATCTGCAATATGATAAACCTGAAGCATGTGTTTATAATATATAAGTTAATAAGTTAAAGAGTTTGCATTTATACTTTTTATTTATTTATTTGAATCATTGCCATATTTTCCATGGATTCTACCTATGTTCAAACCTCTGAAGTTCTAAGCCTTGCACAACTATGCATGTCTAGGCACCAAACTTTAATACCTATGATGCACTTACACATATACGACACGACATGGTAAGGACACCATGACACCTATTTTGGTGTCCTAGTGTATTTTGGAGTATCCAGGTTGTGTCCAATACATGCCCGACACAACATGGCCCACATTTTTGGAGTGCCCGTGCTTCCTAGTTTAGTACTCTAGAACAAGCATTCATGCCATACAATGTATATTATGACCATTAGATATTAACCTTCAGATACTAATTTATAATTTTGATCTTATATTTTAAAAAATAAATGAGCTAAGCAATGCATACTAAAGAATATATAAACGTTTAGCAAAGAACCATTCCCATTTTGGCAATCAGAATAGCATAAGAAACAAATGATAAAAAACCATTTAATCT
The DNA here is from genome assembly GCA_029216955.1 of Iris pallida. NCBI lineage: Eukaryota > Viridiplantae > Streptophyta > Magnoliopsida > Asparagales > Iridaceae > Iris > Iris pallida. Next base: position 5,735,723 of record JANAVB010013395.1, on the reverse strand, counting down.
GTTTGTGAAAATGACACCACCAGTACAACATAATGAAAGAAAAATAAAGTTCAGATCTAAGTACCTACCGATGGCAATTTCGACATCGACGGGGCGATAAGGCAGATTCGACATCGAGGGGGCCGATGAGGCAGATCCGAAGGACGTGGTGTCCAACATTGGGGAATCGGGGACATAATGGAAGACCTATGAGCCGGAGGAGTCGTGGGAGGAGTGGATCTGGGTGCTGCAGCCCGCCGATGCCGCCGCCCGGGCTACTCTTCCTCTTCACCTCTATTAGGTCCAGGAATAGATGGAGGAGTCATCCTCAAGACCTAAATATATCGGACTGACCCTTGACATCTCTTACCTCTGATTTTCAATCATACCTAACAAAAATAGGGTTTTATACAGATCCTTCGGCGGAGGTGGGGCCTGGATCTTCTCTTGTCCTCCGGCGGAGTCGAGGGGGTCGATTTCGTCGACGACGACGAAGGAGGGGGAGGGGTTTCGTCGTGGTTGCCGTGGGTAGGGGCCGCAAAGGGGGAGAATTAGGAAGGGGAGATGTAGGGGCACTGGAGAGAGAGAGAGAGAGAGATAGAGTGAAAGAGAGGGCTTCTAAAAATATTACACGAAAATGAAATAGTTGGGCGCGGATTCGTCCCGCTTATTTTTTCACAACTGTTAGGACTTTCAATGCACGCCATAAGCAATTATAGCATTTTATGGCATTCAATGCATGTCGTAAATATATATAACATACTACTTTCTGAGTTATCCACGACGTCCACGGGAATGTATGTCATAAATTAGTTATTTATGGCACACTTATTTGTGCATGCCTTAATTCCAATGCCGTAAAATGTTAGTTTTCTTGTAGTGGAAGTTTCCACCACAATTTCATAGAGAAGGACTTCACAATGTGGGTGAGTCTCGTGAATCCTAGTCCCCCTACCTCAGTGGGGTGGGTCATAGAATCCCAGCTGGCCCAGGGATGCATGTCAAGTCCGTTGCTATGCCCCCAAAAGAAGTTACTGAAGATCTGTTCAATCGAATCGAGAACTTTCTTGGGCAGTGAGCACGCAGCCAGGGTGTGGATGGGGATGGAGGTGAGCACATGTTTGATGAGGATCATTTTTCTGCCCGGGGATAAAGTTGCATTATGCCACCCTTCAAGTTTGTTCCTGATTCTGGTGATCAAATTCTCAAAGATGCGAGAGTTGGATTTCTCGTACACCAGGTGGCAGCCGAGATAGTTAAACGGGGGATGAGCCACAGAGAAGGCTGTTAAGTTGGAGAGATTAATTGCGTGGTCTCTTTTAATATTGTGGTGGGCATATATAACGCTCTTGGAGGTGTTGAGCTTCTGACCAGAGCATCTAGAGTACCACTACAGGGTGTTGTGGATCACTTCTACTGCTCCAACGTCCCCGGATGAGAAAATGAGTAAATCGTCGGCGAAGGCCAGGTGGGTGATGGTAGGGCACCCGCTGGGAGTGTGATAATATTAGAAGTTCGGGGTTCTGACCATGTTGTTAAGGTTTCTACTCAGGGCATCTGTTGCTATGATAAAGACGGTAGAAGATAGAAGGTCGCCCTGTCTGACTCCGCGGCTAGATTTGAAAAATCCTCCAGCCTGACCATTGATTACTATGGAGAACCATGAGTTGCTGATGGATCTCCACACAGTGTTGGTCTAAGTTTCCGAGAATCCGAAGGCCCTAAATATCCAGATCATAAATTGCTAATCCAGTCTGTCATAGGCTTTTTCCATGTCTATCTTGACGGCGATGTTCCCCCCTCTAGCTGGAAACTTTATGCAGGTGATAAGCTCGTGGGCTAGCATAATATTGTCCTGGATATTTCTCCCTTGAACAAAGCCGCTTTGCTCCTCGAAAATGATTTTGGGGAGGATACCAGCCATTCTGGTGGCAATAATCTTAGAAATGATTTTGTTGGTGAAGGTGCACAAACTTATGGGTCTAAAGTCTCGGAAGGACTCCAGGTTGTCTTTCTTCGGGATGAGAATGAGATTAGCACTGGAAATAGCTTTGGGGTAAGTGGCTCCTTCGAAAAATGCAATAACCGCATCAGTGATATCCCGCTTGATAATATCCCAGCAGGTGAGAAAGAAGACCCCGGAAAAGCCGTCCGGACCGGGAGCACTGTACTCGTTTAGAGCCCACACTGCATCTTTTACTTCCTGGACTGTCGGGGGACGTTCCAACTGGAAGTTGTCATTGTCGTTAATGAGACAAATTTGGTCCATGAAGGGAATATCTTTATGGACAGTCTCTTTGGAGAATAATTTAGAGTAGAAATCTGCTGCGGCCTCTTAGATGCTATTATGGTCAGAGATGATGTTCCCGTTGTCGATAGCCGTGCTGTGAATCGATAGCTTCTGTCTGCTGCCATTGACACAGGTGTGGAAGTATTTCGAGTTTTTGTCCCCTTTGCTGTCCCATTTCAGCCTCGCCTTTCTGCTTCCAGAAGTCGGTCTCCACATTGAGCCTGAATTTGAGTATGGTCTTGGTGAGGTTCAGTACTTTTCTTGCCGCCACAGTACGATCCGAGGCAAATATCGTCTCGACGCGGGTCACGTCGTCCTCCGTTTCTTGCACGGCTTGAAAAATGTCCATGTATGTTATTTTGCTCCAGTGGGACAGGGCTTTCCTCATAGCTTTGAGCTTGTTACTCACCCGCGACAGGGGATTGGGAGAATCATCCCGACTCTAAGCTTCAGTGATGATGCCAAAAAATTAGGGATGATCAGTCCAGAATTCGAGGAATTGGAATTTCTTTTTGGATGTATTGGTATTGTTTTTAATCGCAATCAGCAGGGGTGCGTGGTCTGATTCTGTGGAGTTGATATGGGATAGGTTGGTAGTAATCCCTGTTCCGTGCCAGAGAGTGTTAACTAGGGCTCTGTCCAAGAGGGAGTATTGTCGACGGTCGCCTTCCTGCATGTTGCACCAAGTAAAAGCATTGCCGGTGAACTGAAGGGTGGCGAGATGAGCATTGAAGATGAAGTGGTTGAAGTCTTGCATGGCCTGTATGGGAGGGGGCCGGCCTCCGATTTTCTTTTTTCTGCATGTGATCGCGTTAAAGTCTCCAATACAAAGCCAAGGAGAGTTGATGTTGTGGAGCTGGATGTCGAGAAGATCGTTCCAGAGAAATTTTTGCTCGACGATATCACAGCTGTCGTGGACCGCCGAAAAAATGTAGTGCTGAGGGAGCAAAAGATGTTTCCGCCAGCAAGAGAGAGGCTTCCGGGTGTCCTGGATGACTCTAATGCTGACGTCTTTCGAGTAGAGGATCCAAATATCGTGTCTGCCTACTATGGCCTTGGGGAGGCCAAGCTGCAATTGGACGGATTTTAATCTTTTGGGAGGATTTTGGGTTCAAGAATAATGAGGATATCGATCTTGTAGATTTTTCGAAGGCCAGAGATTCTCCTTATAGTGGGTTTGTTCGCAAGACTGCGGACGTTCCATGATAGGATGTTCAGCATTAATAAAGTTTTAGGGGGGTTTTTGTTTCGCTTGACAGCGGATCTGGTTTGGATGGATGAGATTTCGTCGTTTCCTGTCTTGGCCTTGTCCCCGCGTGCTGGTGGCGCTACTTTCTCTATCGCGTTGGGAGGGTCGCTGATGGGTTGCTCGTATGGGCCCGTGGGAGGTCAACCAATTCCCAGGCGGAGTCAAAGAAGAGATCCTAGGGGGAATGACTAGGGAATCGCTAACGTTCTCAATCGGAGGACTGGTTTGCTGGAGAGGGTACCCTGCGGCTTAAACTTGTAGTCCTCGTCGCACTTGGTCTGGCCCGAGAATAGCCAGGACTACTTCCATGGGGTCTTCGTTGGTGCTTTGTTGCTCAGTATTGTCGGTAACTTGGATCGCCTCTACGACCTCCGGATTAGGATAGTTAGTTGCTGACTCGGTAAGCGATATATCGGCAGGGGGGTAATCCGTACGCTCTGTCTATGGTTCCATGTCTCCCGAATCAAGAGCGTCGAATCGGTTAGTGATAATCAGATCTTGAGTGTTGAAGGGGATCAGGACTAGAGACTGAGCTTTGCTGGTGGGCTCGCTTTGGTCTGTCTTGCCTTCACTGGATACGAAACAAACGTGTGAGTTCGGACGAGGAAGAATGGGTGGCAGGAGAGTCCTCCCTTCGGCTGGCACGTTGTTACTCTGGAGTGCTTTTTTCTTGAGTTTTGGGTGTAGGCGGTGGCAGTGATTGGGGATATGGCCCCTTAAATGCTAATGGTTACAGAACATAATGTGGTTGTCGTAGAGGATTTGTTGAGTGTGGGTCTAATTGCCTAGCTCGATATTGATAAAATTGGGTGGTTCGGATGTTAGATCGAGTTCCACGTAGATTTTAGCATAGTAGGCTTTTGTAAGGTTGTTGGTCTCAGGGGCCGCGACCACGAACGTACAGAAGGAGTTGGCGATACGCTTTAGGGCCACGGAGATGAAACAAATGAGGGGTAGATTGGGCAGGGTAACCCAGGCGGCGACCTCGCTGAATCTTCTTTAGTGGTGAAGCCAGGATACCACTTAATGATCTTCATCTGGTGGGAGTCGATCCTGTAAGTGCCTTTGGACCAGACAGTCCTATGGCCTTTGTCTAATGAGAGGTGGAGGAGATGTGTCTGGGGTCGAGGGGGACAACCCGATAATCCGCTGATAGTCTCCATCCGGCAATCTCCTCCTGCACTCTGGGGAGTTTGGGACAGCCAGTAGAAAATTTGAGGATAAAAGTAAAGGGGAAGGATGATGACAGAGTGGTCCATTCAAGGTCGAAGAAGGTAACCGAAGGCATGGAGGAGTCCTGAGGATATTCAACGTCCGAAAGATTGACGTTGGGAAAATAGAGGCCTTTTTGGGAAGCAAGGTCCGGACGGAGCAGGGTAGCGAAAGATCGCTGAGCTGTTCTAGGAGGATCCTGGATCTCTCCCCTAGGAGACGGGACCTGAGACGAGGGTGGGTTCTGCTCAATACGGAGGGGGGCTGGACAGCCGAGGAGACTGAAAAGAGTGGGACGACGGCTGAATCGCTGGCTGGGGGAGTACTCTCCTGCGGTCCAGGTACGGTCGAGGCGAGAGGAGGAGTAGGATGGACTCCAGAGATCTTCGCAGGGAGGTCACCGGTCCCGGCTGAGACCTGTGGGGGGCGAGGATGGTCGCTGAACCAGAAGGAGCCTCGACGAGCGAGGGAGGGAAAGAAGCCAGGGTGGAGACGATCGGGGGAGAGGGGTTGGGGGGAGTAAGAAGATCAGTGGGGACGGAAGAGGGTGCGATAGGATTACGCGGAGGCTGCGTAACTAACTGGGCGGGAGGGATGGGTCCCTCTACGAGGATGGGGGGTAGCGTAGAGCAGATGGGGGGAGTGGGGTGGGCCCCTCGGCAGATGGAGAGGGGTGGGCGTAAAACTGGGGATGGGGGAATACGTGCTGGCAGCGTACTGTTGAAGGAAATACGCGTTGGCAGCGTAAGGGTTGGGCCCTTCATGAGCTTTAAAAAGGGACGTGGCGAAATATGAGAGCTGGTGGGACCCACTGGGCAAGCCAGCGTAAAGATCTGAGCTAAACGCGAAGGAGGTGTAATAATGAGCGTCGCTCTCGAGGAGCGAGCCAGGGGTTGCTGACCCGTGGGTACAAAAGTTGCGAGACCCGAGGCCTGCACCGTAGGGGGGTCTCCAACCTAATGGGACCGCAGTCCCAGGCAAAATTTGAAAATAGGGTGCCTGCCGGAAGCCAAGATCCAGAGAACTCCGGTTGGGAAGGAGACTGTCATGGTGAGGACTCAGGGTAGGGGGAATCTACTCGAAGAGGGCCTCTCGGGGAGGTCCGACAGGGAGGCAGAGAACACCGCGGAGGTGGGGGCGGTAAGAAACTGAACTGCGTGGCGGGTGGATGAGGAAGCGGGTCCGGGGTGGAGAGGGAGGGAGAGGGAGGGAGAAGGCCCGGTCTCCCGGGAAGGTCCGGCAGGGAGTCGGAGAAGACTGGGAGAGAGGAGGACGGGACTATGCTGAACGGCGTGGAGGAGGGCTGCGGGATCGGGACTTGAGTGGAGGGGGAAGAGGGAGGGAGAAGGCCGACAATGTCCAGACAGTCATCTGGCCAGGGGGTGCTCATCGGCGCCAGACGGAGTCCCTAAGGACTCCTCAGGAGGGAGCAATAGAAGAGAAGAAAAGCCATATATAAGTGTGTGTGTGTGTGTGTGTGTGTGTGTGTGTGTGTGTGTGTGTGTGTGTGTATATATATATAGCATCCCCTCTTTCATATTCGTTAGATCTTTGTTTAAGTCATCTAAACTTAACCGTTGATTTTTCAACGGTTAAGATTAGATGACTTAAACAATATCCAACGGGTGTTATCATGGGGATGCATGGAGGATGCAAAAGTGAGGGGATGGTAAGTATATATGTATATATATATATATATATATATATATATATATATATATATATATATATATATATATATATATATATACATATATATATATATATATATATATATATATATATATATATATATATATATTAACCTAAGAAAGATCAATGTATGTTGCATTTTGTGAAAATATTATATATATATATATATATATATATATATATATATATATATATATATATATATATATATATATATATATATATTTTTATATATATATATATATATATATATATATATATATATATATATATATATATATATATATATATATATATATATATATATATATATATACATTGATCTTTCTTAGGTTAATATTTTTTTTAATATATATATATCAAAAGATGACAAATATTAACCTATGAAAGATCAACGTATGTTGCCTTTTGTGAAAATATTATCATTAAATAATATTATATAACAAAGCTAAAATCTAAAGTCAATCAGATAACAATTGCAAATAGACCTCAATAAATCTTTAGTTTACAAAGCATTGATCAATCTTGGGTTAGTTGTAGGAGCCGATTCCCAGCTAGCAATAACCCAAAGATACTTGACACCATGTTGCTTCAGCCTATTTATGCCTGTGTGACAGAAATGCCCTTCCGGCTTGTACCCAAAAAATAATCTCTACTTTAATAAACAAATATTGAAAGGAATTTTTTGCAATATGAAATCAAGTATTTTATATGGACTTGGAATATCTCAAACCGTTGTCACATAAGGTATAAAAAATATCAAATTACTTGTATCCATATATTCTACAAAATCATTGGATAACAATAGATATAACATAGTGAATATCCAAAAAATGAATAAAAAATTATTAAGATCAATATGCTAGATGCTAAAAATATCAATAAAATCATGTAGCAAAAGCATATATCAAAACATGCTAGATTCTAAAATTATAGCCATTTAGGAATAATCGTTTAGCATGTTACCAAAGTGGTTCTAGTGACCACAGTTGTGTTGATGCAAATGCTTGGAAGATGACCTTTGTAGTTTTGCAACCACCAACATGTTCCATGGTTCTATGTCTTAGCACAGGATGCCCCACCTGCAATATTAGGTGAAGACTTTGGTATCCAAGTAAACTTGGATCCCATTAGTTAGCTTTGGGAACCCAGGTAAAGATATTCATATCAGCTATCTTTCTAATCTGACAATGACTAGAAAAGTGTCAATTTTATACCACAATAGTGACAAGGAACATAACCATTAGTGCTCGGTATAGGAATATGAGAACTTGATGTGGTGTGATATGTCTTGCGTGGTTGACTGTAATAAAAAGTATGGTTATGTCTTACCTTAGCTGTGCTAGATTCTTTTTTAAATGATTTTTTGGTAGTGACCTTGGGTTGTGTCACGTGCATTGTATTTGACTGGATCTTGGGTTAGACAACTTGTTTACATAATGTTACTAAGTTTTTAGAGCTGATAATAAGATCATCGTGTTTGGCAGTAAGTGTATCAACTCAACGTGCAGCTATGTAGTACTTCTTTTTTATTCTAATTACTTCTTAAGTTTAGCATTTTCTTGAGTGATTTTCTCAATGCAATCAAGTGCACTCATGCAATCTAAACTCAAGTGTGGATATCTCAACAGATTTATTAGAAGTAGAAGTAATTCTTCATTATTCAATAAGCAAGTAAGCTTTTCATTCTCAAGCTTATATGATAGGACATCCTTTCTTGCTTGCTTATACTTATCTAGAATCTTCTTGTAATCAGTAAATAAATCATGGAAAGCATAAGATAATATATCATAAGAAAATTCATTATCTTCAAAAAGTGGATTATTCTGTACCTAGTCCTTTCAAAAAGATGATATTATTTCTTTATTTGATTGTTGTAACAATTCTCCTTTTCACTTTAGGACAATCCTTTTGTATGTGATCTGGTCTTCCACAGTTCTTCAAATTCTTTCTTTGTCTTGCGATATGACTTTTCATACCTTAAATTTTTCTTGGATTTCTTAGAAATTTGTAACAGATCATTATCGTATGCTTCATCATCTTCAGATGTATCGTCAGAAGCTCTTTTGTGATGCGTCCTGAGTGCCTTGTTCTTTTCCTTAGGAGTTGATTCCTCAAAGTTGTTGAGATCAAGTTCATGCGTCATCAACTTTCCTATCAGTACTTTAAGAGACATAATTGTGAGATCGTTTCCTCCAATAATTGCAGTCGCCTTAGGGTACCAATTCTTGGTGAGTCCTCGAAGTACCTTGCGAATCTTTTTATGATTTGTATATTCCTTTCCAAGAGAAGCAAGAGGATTAATACTATCAAGAAAACATGTAAATATTTGTGTAATGGTTTCATTTGGCTTCATTCTGAAAGCCTCATATTCTTTAGTGAGTCTACTAATCTTAGATTCCTTTACTTGTAAAGTTCCTTTACGAGTCACCTCCAGAAGTTTCTAGATTTCGTGTGAAGTGTTACAGATAGATACTCTATTAAACTTAGTGTTATCTAAAGCACAAAATAAAGCATTTACAGCCCTAGCATCAAGACTAAATTATTTTTTTCTAGATCAATTTATCTATCATGGGGCTTATCTATAAGAATATTACTAATCAAGATTCTATTCGGATTTTGTAACCGTCTATGACAATTGACCCGAGATCAAAGTCAAACAATTTAAGAAAGAAGCTCGTCCGTGTCTTCTAATATGTGTAGTTTGTTCCGTCAAATAGTGGGGGTCTATTTGTGGACTTCCCTTCACTGGTGAATATAGATTTCACGGCTGCCATATGTATTCTCTAGATTTTAATATATGAATATAACCTACTCTGATACCAATTGTAGGAATTTGGAATCATAGTACCTCTACAATGTTGTATAATAGAACCCACTCTCGTACCAATTATAAGAACAATTGGTATGACCAGCTCTGATACCAATTATAGGAACAATTACAATTATAGTATAATAATTGATAATAAGGATCTACTCCAAGGATGTTAAGCCAAATAATAGAGTCCCTGCTTTGATACCAATTGTTAGAAATTGAGCACCTCTAAAGGAAGGGTTAATAGAGTGCATGTGTCCAGTAGAATAAAAATCACCACTTAGAAATTTTATGGCGGTAACCAAACTAATATGAAGCAAGTAGTATTTAAGTAAATGAGTAGAGAAAAGCAAATGTAAAATTGAGGTTTATACTGGTTTTCCTCTGAGATGACTAGTCCAGTCTCGAAAACTCTTGTTCGATATTAATCCACTATTTGAAATAGCAATTACACCACCTCTTTTAATCTGAAGGGCACGTCAACTTCTTACACCTAGTACTTTGATTTCAAGGACATGATGACTTTAACCACGAGCTTTAATATAAAGGACTCGTGACTTCACAACAGTAATTATAGAGACAACACTTTGAAATTCAAGCATTACAACTCAATCAAACTTCTAAAATTGGAACCGTATTGGCACTAGAATGCTGGGAGTTGATCTTGGTAATGGAAAAGGTTTTTAGCTCAGATGGTAGAAGATATGAAAGCGAATGAGTGAGTTAAATGGTGAAAAACCATAGCTATATATAGGTTTATTAGGGATCGAGTTTGGGCAGAGTTTGGTCCCCTAACGTTCATAAATTCGAACATTAGAGTAGTCTCCATGAGGGAATAGTCAAATAGCAAACTGGGTCAGGGGGCCGAGTTTGGTTTGAGTTTGGACAAAACTCGGATTCTAGTTTGGATTTCAGACATATTTGAGTCGACTGGTTTATAGATTGGGTTAGCCAGTTTGGTTTGGTAGACTAGGATGTTTGTTTAAGCTTAGGTTTGAGCTTTCTAATGCCAACTGCGAACCCAATGTACATTTGTTTATATAAATTAAAGATAAAATCCATAATAAAATATAAAAACCAAGAGCACTTTGATGGCACCTTTTTCTTTGACGGCGATTGTCCAAAGATAAATAGATATGGATATCTAAATACCTTTCGGGGGCTTCGCCTCCAATCCCCTATGGGGGGTGCTGCCCCTAGACCCATGTCCGCTGACCGTACAACGGAACCCCCCAGTGCGAAGCCCCGGATAGGTCGTAAGACGGTTCAGAGAAATCTTATTGTATAAAGCTGTCTTTGGCCTATCATTAATTCTTTATTGCATTTGTCCTTGTTTGATCATGCTTATTGTTTATCTACAAGTAAATGTTAGGCAAATAAAGCAGTATAATATATTTACTGAATAGTAGGACAACCTAAGTATAAGTAGCAACATAATAGTGATTACATGAATATTAGTGACATCATTATGTTAAACTTAATTGATTAGCCATATACAAAAACATGATACAATTATTGGGGTAACAAATATGACTCTATTTTTTCTGCTACAAATGTTGTTAACTTGAGAGAACCATTAATGATTTATCATATTTCCTTGTATGAGTGCAATTTAGAATCGTACGATATCACGCCCCAACGATAACGATCGATTCAGCAAAAATTGATAGAAAAATGAATATAATATAAGTAAGACTCAATGGAAAAATAAAAATAGGAGCAAGGATCGTAACGGATGGATCTTTGAAGGTAACAGACTAATGTTTTATCATCTTGTCTTCTACAAGTGTAATCTAGACTTGTATGGCATCACGCCCCAGCGAAGACGATCAATTCCACGAAAATTGATGTGAGGACGAACGATTCTATGGAGTCGGAACGTGACAAATGGTATCAAAGCTTCCAGTTCAATTCTTTGGATATTTTGTTTTAGTTCAGTTCTAAGTTGCTTTCACGATCGCATGACTCTTGACTCTACTCGATGCTATATATGATATTCCATACAATAAGTCTATATAATGATATGTGTATTCTTGCTGCTTGTAGTTGTATCGATAGTGATACCGAGTAATATTGTTAGATCTTTATTGCATTAGTGCAGCAAGTCGATCTGTGAGATGTTTGTTGCATCAGTGCAACAGGTCAATCTGTGAGATGTTTATTGTATCAGTATAGCAAGTCGATCAAAGGGATGATATGTTGTATGTAGGAATACGGATGGATAACAAACGTGTGTTGAACGGATTTAAGTAATGCCTTGGAATATCATAAAAGAAATATTGCACGAGATACAACGGGTGTAGGACCGATTGTAGAAACGAGTTGTAAAGCACAATACTCTAGAAGGGGGTGAATAGAGTAGGCATCAAAAATTAACTATTTAAAAATGTTAGTAACAAGATCACAGATAATATATCACAGATATGTAAATAAAAAGTAAAGACTAGAGAGCAAACGCAAACACAAGGATGTATACTGGTTTCCCTCTTGTGAGGACTAGTCTAGTCGAAAGAACTCTAGCTTCCAGTTGAATCCACTATGGAAAATTACCACAAGTTTTCATCCAAAGTTCTTGCAACTTCTACAACGCGAGCTTTGATCCGAAGTACTCGACCAACTTCAATTGTGAAGTGTCTACCTTCAATCAAGCCTCTGATTACAATCGCTCTGACACTTCTAGACCGTACCGTACTGGCAAATCGACTAGAGGATTGTAACTGGCTTGGGATTTGAAAATGAATAGCTCAGAACACTTTGGAAGAAGTAGTAGGCTTATAGAGAAGAGATATGAAAGTCAATTGGTGTGTGAGTGAATTGAAATAATTGAAATCCTTCTCTATTTATAGTTTTTCCAAAGGCAGAATTCGGGCAGAATTCGGGCAGAACTCTATGAAAAAAATCTCGTTGGGATCCGTAACTGCAGGAAGATCAAGTTCAAAAAGTAACGTTCACTAACCGAACTCGGGCCGAATTCGGACCGAACTCCGGCCGAATTTTGTTGGAGTTCTGTTAGAGTTTTTGTAAATTATTTTTTGGGCTTTCTGAAAAGTCAAACAGTTAGGAAGTAGTTTGGGCTTTTGTAAGTGGGCTTGTTTTCAAAATGAAGGGGTATTTTAAAAACGTTTCTGGGGTAGCCTATTTGCAAGTACGATGCAGTCTACATCGTATTTCTAGACTCAATAAATATAAAAAATTACATTGATAAAATAGGAAAACCAAGAGCCCTTTGATGACGCATTTCTTCAAACTTGAAGACGCCTTTTCCTTGACGGCAATCGTCCAAAGATAAACAGATCTGGAAATCTGAATACCTTTCGGGGGCTTCGCCCCCGGACCCCTGACGGGGGACGCTGCCCCCTCGACCCCTGTCCGCTAACTGGGCAGCAAAACCCCTGATACGAGGCCCCGGATAGGTCGTTAGGCGGTTCAGAGAAATATTCTTGTATAACGCCGTCTTTAGCCCATCAATAATTCTCTATTGCATATGTCCTGGTTTGATCATGTTTGATCATGCTTACAGCATGTCTACAAATACATGTTAGACAAACAAACCAATATGATACAAGCATAGCAATATAATATAGAACATTTGGACAATAATAATATTAGGACAACGCTAAGTTTATGTAGCAACATGATAGTGATTACATGAATATTAGTGACGTCATTATGTTAAACTCAATTGATTAGCCATATTCAAAAACATGATATAATCATTGGACTAACAATCTCCCCCTTTTTTATTATGGCAAATCTTTTAAGTTTAATATATATACAATAGATGCATGTATCACTAATAAACACATAATACTAGAATATTGTGTGCGGACTTAAACTTATTTCTCCCCCTTTGACATGATCAAAAATAAGCTCCCCCGTAATTAGAGTTAAAATGAACTCAAGCATAAGTAAAGGAGGAAAGCAAAAATAACCATGATCAAGGAATAGGAGAACAGTGTAACAAGTTTATAAAATTGCAAATTAAAGTATAAAAAACTTATCAAAACACAACATAGTTGGTTGAACTTTAACAAAGAACACTGAAATCAAGCAATACATAGTTTACCAACTAGAAATCCAAAAATGACATTCAAAACACATTTTGTTCATCATATAGCGTTTTGAGATAGACCCAAAAAATATCAATATAGTAGGAATCAATCATTGGTCATAAATAAATCATGAGGAATAGAAATGCGCAGATCTAGTACATAAAAGAATCAAAAATATAATAAGACTTTAACAATGATCACACAAAAAATGTGATTCATAATTTGTCCATACAAATTAGTGAATCAATTCCATAAGAGTATAATCATCGAAAAAGAAATCAAAATAAACTAGAATCTATGCAAAATTTATACCAAAGTTCATGTATTTGAATCCAATTACCATAGCATGATATATGTATATCCATTAGATAAACGTAAAGGTAATGAAGACAAAATACTTGAGAAGGAGAAATTCAGTTGACTTGAATGCTCCCCTGCAAAGTAGATCAGTCTAAATATAGATAATCATGAACTTTGAGATAAAACCTCAATAAGAAATGTCAAATCAGTTTAAACTCAAAAGGATTATCAATTAAATTAATTTTGGCATGATAACTTTTAGAAACTCAAAAATAAGAGAATTAAAATAATAATAATCATATATTCTCTCATCTAATACAAATCCAAATATCATGAACAACTCAACAAGATATTTTAAGTAAAATAATATATGTCCATGATGAACTAGGTATACCACATATTAAGGGCATAAAAGAATTGAAACAATTAATTTGCTCCCCCTTAAAATATGCGTATATAGTTCAAAAATAATTTATATGCATAAAATAGATAAAATAAATAATCACAAGATCTAAGAGATTTCCAAGATATACATATTTCTTCCCTTTGATCAAATGCATATAAAATTCCAAACTCAAAATAAATATCATCTTTAGGCAAGAAAAAGAAATATTCAATGAACAAATGCTTAAAGATGAAGAAAATATGTCTTCAATAAAAAATATAACACAAATCATTTCATGTAAGTAAAAGATTTTTGAAAGCTATCTTTAATAATAACATTTGAGTACGAGACAGATTCAATAAATCAAAAAGGCTTTTTAAAAAAATATGGAATTATTACGAAAAATTGTCTTAATAAATGTTCGAATGCGTTCATTTAGTCCTTAGACTGAAAGCTGGCGATTCGAATCACAAAAATAATTTTAATAAAAGAATCCATAAATCATAAATAAACCTATTTGAACAAATAAACATAACTAGATATATGTCCAAAGAAAAGTGTATTCTAGAAATATGGCATGTCAAGGGGATAATTGACTTGAAACAATTAACTACTCCACCTTAATATGGCTATATCCAAAAATAATAATATTGACAAAAATTTAAAATAAAATTCAAAGACATATTTCCAGTAACTAATTCAAAAATATTAGGTCTTCTTATCAAAGTTCATTTCTTCCCTTTTAAAGCCATTGCACGGTGTCCATCCGATAACCGGAGACTTTAAAGAAAAGAAACGCTTTGAGAGAAAGACATTCAATATGCATGACTTCTCCCCTGCAAAGAGTTACTGTTGTAGACAGTAAGTAACTTGAATAAGAAGATAATAATATAAAGCTCAAAATCATTAAATATTACAAATATTACACAAGCTAAAGATGAAATCACAATACCATAATATTCAATGAGTAGTCACGAATACGAAAAACAATCATCTTTAGACAAAAGAAGAAATATCCATCAAATGAACATTTAAAAATAAAATAATCAAAAGATATTTCAAATTAGCATGATGAATAATCGTATAAGTCAAAAGATGACATAAATTGATCTATGTTATAGAATCTCACAATCGACAAGATAGATAAACATATGCAAGAAAATATAAAGAGAGAATATTATCCATCAAATCTAAAATTCAAAATCCATCAGATAATAATTGCAACTAGATCTCAATAAATCTTTAGTTTATAAAGTGCTAATCAATCTTGGGTTAGCTGTAGTGTTACTGTCCCAGCTAACGGAGGTTCACCGAAGAACACTTAAGTACCGCTTCGCTTCGACCGTAGTCGTGGTGACAGATAGACCCTTTGTAGGCTTGTACCCAAAATAAATCTCTTCTTTAATAACCAAGGATTTAAGAAAAATTAGTGCAATATGAAATAAATTATATTCTATGGACTTAAAGAAATCTTAGAATAATGTAGCATACAGTATAAGATGTATCAATTCATTTATCCATATGTGCTATAAAATCATTGGGTAACAATAAAATCGAAAAAATTTGTAAATCAAAATATAGAACCTAGATACGCCGATGTATTCTGGAATTTAGGAGATTGGGTTCAGTACCTTGGATCCAGAACTAGACGATAGTTGCAAGTACACCTTAATAAATCTTAAGTTTATAAAGTATTGATCACTTCGAGTTAGCTGTAGGGGCCGGTTCCCAGCTAGCGGTAGTCCGAAGACTAGTGCACCGTGTCGCTTCAGGCTATTTACACATGTATGGCAGAAGGACCCTTTCGGCTTGTTCCTAAAATGATCTCTACTCTTAAGAACTTAGATTCAAAGGAATATATGCAGTATCATCGAACATCATCGAAATCCAGAATCCCTAAATATAAGAGAAGTAAATACCCAAACAATGGTTTATCAAGATCAAGATATTTAAAATATCATGTATCCAAAATGTCAACCAAAAAGCCAAAAAAAGATACATCATTAAAAGAGGTTTTGAGGAAGAAGCTGATAAAGAGAAGTACATGAATTTATTTAAAAAAATCAATAGCTTAAGTATGAGATAAGCACAAGTTTAAATACTACTTTTTAAAATAATATAGAACTTGAACTTAACTCATATATCCCATAATGATATTTATACAAAAAAGTATAAGAAACATATCAGAAATATATGAATGATAATGAATTATTCATGTATCCGTAATAAGCACACATAAAAATATCACAAGATCAAAAACATGCATAAATATGCTTATCAGACAAAGATTTAAATGATTCATAAGAAGTTAATCACAATAAAATTTGTGAATCAATAGTGAATATATTATGCAAGCACAAAGTTAAAATAAATTTATATATATATACTTTTTAAGTAAATAGGAGACTTGTGCTAAATATACATACTCACAAAATACTGATCAAAGTAAATGTGACATGTTAAAGACAAATCGGTAAGAAGTGACCATTAAAAAAATATTAAAGACGAAGAGTCAAAGCATATTCACCAAAACAAAAGCTTCTATGGACTTGAGTGGTATGCATGCTTCAAGGATAAAACTAAAATAAAGAGCATAGATAGATAAATGTGTCACATTAATAGAAAATAAACACTATATAGTTGAACTAAACATTTAAGCTAAACAGCTAGTCAAGCTAGGATTATGTCTCACATTGATTCAAACAATAAGTAAATTTAAAAGACGTCAATGAAAGCTAATCGTAAGAAATCAATAAGAACATGCTAGATATTAGAAACTATTTAGGAAGCATGTTACCAAAGTGATTCTAGTGACCACACTTCTGTTGGTGCAATTGCATGGAAGATGACCTTTGTAGCTTTGCAATCACCAACATGTTGCATGGTTCTATTTGATATGAGAAGCTTCACCTGTAATATTAGGTGAAGACTTTGGTATCCAGTACTTGGATCCACATTTGTTAGCTTTGGGAACCCATTTGCACAAGTTCATATCAACAAGTTTTCTAATCTGACAATAATTAGAAACATGTCCATTCATACCGTAATAATGACCGAAAGAATTAATATTAGTACTATGTGTGGCAATATAAGAAAGTGCAGTAGTGTGATACGATGTGCGTGGATACTTGTAATAGAAAGCATGGTTGTGTGAAGCTTTAGCTTTGCTTGCTTCTTTTGTAAAAGATCTGTGTGTATGACTTTGTGATGTGCTAAGTGTCTTGTGTTAGACTGAGTCGTAGGTTATACTACCTGCGTTCCCAGTCTAATCTTTAACTTTTTAGAGTTAGCACAAATCTCATCATACTTAGCAGAAAGAGCATCAATTCTACATGAAGCAATAGAATACTTCTTCTTTTTCTGATTCTAATTCCTCCTTAAGTTTAGCATTTTCTTGAGTGCTTTTCTCAATGCAATCAAGTGCCTCATACAATCTAAACTTCAGTGTGGAAATCTCTGTAGAATTATCACAAGGAGAACTATTTCTAGCATCATTCAATAAGCAAGTAAGCTTTTTATTCTCACGCTTATAGGATAGAATATCCTTTCTAGCTTGGTTATACTTATCTAATACTTTCTTGTGCTCTTCTAATAGATCACTGAAAGCATCAGATAACTCATCATAAGAAAATTTATTCTCTTCAAGAAGGGGATTATTCTGTACCTCGTTAGATAATGCCATTGAGCATAAATTTGTAACTTTATGAGGTCTCTTCTTCTTCTTCTTCAGAATCTCTTACTTTGCTTTCACACCATATACTCATGCTAGTGTACTTATGAGATGATGATCTTTCTTCATTTGATTGTTCGTAGTGACTCTCCTTTCTAGCAGTAGTACAATCTTTTTGGATGTGGTCTACCTTCTTGTAGTTGTCACATGCAAGATCTTCTTCGTATAAAGGATTGTGTTGTACCTTAAATCCTAATTTTTTCTTGTACATATTTGCATCATTATGAAGACTATCCTTCTCTATGGAGTTGCTAGCTTTGCTTTCATACCTGCATTCATAAGTAGCTTCAAGAACTTTCCAAATTTTATGAGATGTTGTGCAAGTATTAATAAGATTAAATATATTTGTATCTACAGCACAATAAAAGATATGCATAGCTTTTGCATCAAGGCTAGCTAACTTCTTTTCTTCCTCCGTATAACTATAATAAGTCTTGTTGATTATAGAGGACGTGAGAATAGAAGTGATAGTAGGCTTTTTGTAGCCATTGAAAACAATTGACCATAAGTCAAAATCTAGAGACTTCAAGTAGAAGCTCATCCGTGATTTCCAGTATGTGTAATTTGTACCATCAAATAGTGGGAGTCCATTAGAGGATTGCTCTTCAGTTATGAAGTACATCCTTACCATATGTGATACTGTGATCTATGTAACAGCTGTAATAAATAAGAATATAATAGCAGTATTACCTTGCTTTACCTGTATAGCCCGCTCTCTAGTTGTAGCACTGGCTCTGATACCAATTGTAGGATCAATTGGTATGAGCAGCAATATCGGTATACCAAGCACCAGCTCTGATACCAATTGTAGGACTGATTGTAGAAACGAGTTATAAAGCATAATACTCTAGAGGGGGGTGAATAGAGTAGGCAGCGGAAATTAACTATTTAAAAATGTTAGTAACAAGATCACAGAAAATATATCACAGATATGTAAATGAAAAGTAGAGAGTAGAGAGCAAACGCAAATACAAGGATGTATACCGGTTTCCCTCTTGTGAGGACTAGTCCAGTCGGATGAACTCTAGCTTCCAGTTGAATTCACTATGGAAAATCACCACAAGTTTTCATCCGAAGTTCTTGCAACTTCTACAACGCGAGATTTGATCCGAAGTACTCGACCAACTTCAATTGTGAAGTGTCTACCTTCAATCAAGCCTCTGATTACAATCGCTCTGAAACTTCTAGACCGTACCGTACTGGCAAATCGACTAGAGGATTGTAACTGGCTTGGAATTTGAAAATGAATAGCTCATAACACTTTGGAAGAAGTAGTAGGATTATAGAGAAGAGATATGAAAGTGAATTGGTGTGTGAGTGAATTGAAATGATCGAAATCCTTCTCTATTTATAGTTTTCCAAAGGTAGAATTCTGACAGAATTCGGGAAGAATTCGGACAGAACTCTATGAGAAAATCTCGTTGGGATCCGTAACTGCAGGGAGACCAAGTTCAAACAGCAACGTTCACTAACCGAACTCTGGCCGAATTCGGACCGAACTCGGGCCGAATTCTGTTGCAGTTCTGTTAGAGTTTTTGCAAATTATTTTTTGGGCTTTTTGAAAAGTCAAACAGTTAGGAAGTAGTTTGGGCTTTTGTAAGCGGGCTTGTTTTCGAAATGAAGGGGTATTTTGAAAACATTTTTGGGTAGCCTATTTGCCAGTACGATACAGTATACATCGTATTCCTAGACTCAATAAATATGAAAAAATACATTGATAAAATAGGAAAACCAAGAGCACTTTGATGACGCCTTTCTTCAAACTTGAAGACGCCTTTTTTTCTTGACGGCAATCGTCCAAAGATAAAATCTTCTTGTATAACGTCGTCTTTGGCCCATCAATAATTCTCTATTGTATATATCCTGGTTTGATCATGTTTGATCATGCTTACAGCATGTCTACAAATACATGTTAGACAAATAAACCAATATGATACAAGCATAGTAATATAATATAGAACATTATGACAATAATAATATTAGGACAATGCTAAGTTTAAGTAGCAACATGATAGTGATTACATAAATATTAGTGACGTCATTATGTTAAACTCAATTGATTAGCCATATTCAAAAACATGATATAATCATTGGGCTAACAACGAATGGGATCGAGAAATTATAAGTTGATAGAATGAGTTGGTTTGGACATACTTGATTAAGCAAATGTTATGTTTATTGTCGACAGGATTACTGTGTTATAGATATTTTGAAATAGATGTCGAATCAATAAATAGTATGGTACCGGGAGTGACTCGATTTCTGAGTGGTATTGTCACGATCCGCTACCCAAATTATTGGGACGGATTGAGGCATGTCCAGCCTACGCTTGAGTTATAGCGTAGTAAGCTTTTTTTTTAAAAAAGTATATAGTAAAAGTGTGCTAACAGTTCCATTTGTCATATTGAAGAAATAATCACAACACAGCATCTAAAATACGAATATGTTTAAAATATATAGCCAAAATGTAAAACTGGATACAAAGTCCAGTAACAAAAATACATAGTCTAAACAGTCCTGCTCTCAAATTCTAGAGCAACCAAAACTACAAACTAGACGAGGTTTCCCAAAGGTACATCCTCATGGGCTAAGGCCTGATCCTCAATGGTATCCCCATAATAGGAATCACATTGCAACTCCTCCTCGGTAAGTATACCTTCAATGTTTCTTGTCAGGAAGGGAGCAAGTACTGGTTCTACAAACTAAATATACTAAGCATTGAACGAAAAGAGATAATAATAAACAAGAATCATGGCATATCACAATCTATCATATGGAAGATACATTTGTCATGATGATAGATGTACATGTAATGTTTAAGACTGGAGCAGGCACGTGATCGTCAATAAGTATAAAATGTACCGGTGTACAAGTCTACATATAATAAAATGTACATACGTACAAGTCTACAAGCATAGATGTACATACGTACAGAAATGCGGGATAATAGTCTACGACAAGGTATGCATGTAATGCGATCTTACTTGGTACATACATACGGGAGAAGGGGGCTGTCAGTTTTCCTATAACCTAAGTTATAACATGTGAGAAATACAAGAACAGTTTAAAACATGTGAAAGATATTGAGAGAAGTTTAAAGCATGTGAAGCATACGGTAGGTACATAGAAATATGTAAGATATGATTTTCAGTTCAAATAACTGTATTAACGTAATTTATTATCATATACAGTAAATAGAGTTTGTAGGGGTACTTGCCTCGTACAAAGCAAGGGTATGAATATGAAGCTATAGATGTCCGGTGTCCTGTCACTATAAAAAAGGATATATAATCTTAGTTTCCATACTAAGCTCAAGACTATGACACTATTGGTGTGACACAACTTTCTAACTGGACACCTAGCCAAGTGATGACTTTAGCATAGGAGACCAATGTAGGGTGACTCATTATCTAAACCAACTTTTTAGGGTCTCTATACTAAGGTAGGTAAGGTCCCAATACTAAAATATCCCAAAAATACACATAACTTCACAAGACATAATTATTTAATTAATAAATCAGACTGTACAGTGTGTTCCAACAATTATTAAGATAGTCAAAAAGCTCCAATATATATAAATAAAGCACGATAATGATCCTTGTTAATTATAGAAATTTATACTAATGTTTCTGAAATTTATAAGCTAATATAGATATTTATTAAAAATCAGTAAACATAACTACTTTGAAAATGAGTTTTGTTTCCTATTTTTACAAAATGGCAAAAATACAAATTAAATCCTGGAAAAACTATATTAAATTATCTAAATTAATATAGTATTTAAATACAATTTTTTCCAGATTTTTACAGTATTCAAAAATTGCCTAAATATTCAAATACAGCAAAATACAGTTTCTAAAAATAAATAATTAATTATTTAATGTAATTGTTTACGTATACGAAATTGAAACGAAGTCCAGATACGGGATCCAGGACCATTAATCAAGTCCGATATGACTCATACAGACCTTGAATATATTTAGACTCATTTGAGTCCACAAAACCTATGCTAGGTCTGGACAAATGGCCATAATTAACAGAATACGTAAAAATACAAAATTAAGTACGTAAGTAAATAATAATATAATAATATATTTCAATAGAGTAAAATATATATATCAATTAAATAATAATATAATAATATATTTCAATGGAGTAAAATATACATATCAATAGTATCTATTGACAATAATATAACATGTATGCCACTTTATTGATGTAAAAGGCACAAAATGCCGAAGCCTATACAAGACGGCACGGGTCGCACAGACAGACCCCAAAAAAACAAGCCGGTCAGTGATGGGGGAACGCACTGAACCGACACCAAAAAATCCCCAGGGCGATGGGTCGAGCCACTACTGTCACGCCCCTGAACCAGAATACTGGAGAGCGGGGGCAGACATAGCCAGCTACGTATATAAAATGGAATCCATCTCGCTATACGGTCACGGCTGTCTAGGATACATGAGGGTTTATCTATAAGCCAGCAGTCTCTTAAGGTCATGAACAGCCTATTGTCTTAATCACAAGCAAGTAAGTAAAAGTTACAAGATGTATGATCATTAAATATACAATAATAAGGCGTCCCAAATATTATATATTCAGCTGATCATGAAGCTAGTCGTTACAAAATGTTAGGACTAGCAAGAGTTTAGTCATACATGATCAACCCTAGGATCTGTTAATCATGTTACAGCCCGTAGGCAGATAGTAAGTAAATGCAATCGAGCTAAACAGGTGCTCGTCGGCTAAACGCCTCAAAAGAATAATTTTTACAATAGAGTGGGAGAGCCAAAAATAACCCACTCGTTGCCAGGGTTCCGTCTAGTGGCCACCATCTGGCTGGAAGGTCGGTAGATCCTCTGGAGCTGCTCCGAAATCTGGCCACACAAAACCAGCTGGGTCAGACCCCAGAAAGAGCAAGTGCCACAAAAGAGGCTTCACTTAAGAACTAAAACCAGCACTCAGCACAAGATATAAATAAAAGTAAGAACTGGTAATAAAGAGAATACACCAGGATGATATACGACGAGATAACCATGGAACTATTCAGATAGCCAGGTTACAATCCGTAAACCAAACAAGGACCGGGGTTGTAACCCTTCGTCTGAACAGAACTTGGAATTTCTCACCATTTATCGGTAAAATAAATACAAGCATTATGGTCATGCAGTAATCTGGAACAGGATCAGGGCAAGACTAGACTGGTTAGACTCCGTTAAATCACTTCACGGCCAAGCAAGAATTACGGCTTGATACTTTAACTAACTAGGGTTATCACAAGCCTAATTACTAACAAGATGCAGCGAGATTATTCCACAGCCACAAGCCCTGCAGACCATCCAGGTTCCCCGGGTTAAAAGATTAGAGTTGAATTCAGGTGGGTACATCGTCCAGGAAACGAATGTACCCTTAGGTAGCTTGAAGGGTGCAACACATGACAGTGTGCTGGAAATGTGCCCTACTCGACGGCAGGCTACAGATCCCAAGGCGTGCCCAGGTAACGGGATTGCCTGTAGCTGGGAAATCTCTTCATGACTAATGTATTAATCTAGTTATTAGTCCTTAGTTTATTTCAATAGGGACTCCTGACCGTGGTACTCAGGAGTCCCATCCTAGACATGATGCAAGACAGGACTGGTTTATTTATACAAACACAATCGCCCACGGTGTCCAGATTAATTATACAGGTCATGTCATGTCAGGTAGCCGTCGCAACAGCTATTCGAGATAATCATGTCAGGTTATCATGCCAAGTGTACTGGTCAGGAGTGTGCCACGATGGGCCACTATCAGGTCATGTCAGGTTATTATGTCAGGAGTGCACCACTACGGGTCACTATCGCATCACGCTGACATGAGACCAAGTCAGCCAAAGGCCATACGCTCAGTGCCAAGGTCATACGCTCAGGTCACACGCTCCCAAAAGGCAGCGTATGGGATCCATATGACTCCTTGTCAGGCAAGCGAGTGTATGCGAGCCATACGCTCCCAAAAGGCAGCGTATAGGGTCCATACGACTCCTTGTCAGGCAAGCGAGCGTATGCAAGCCATACGCTCCCAAAAGGCAGCGTATAGGGTCCATACGACTCCTTGTCAGGCAAGCGAGCGTATGCGAGCCATACGCTCCCAAAAGGCAGCGTATGGGGTCCATACGACTCCTTGTCAGGCAAGCGAGCGTATGCGAGCCATACGCTCCCAAAAGGCAGCGTATGGGGTCTGTGCTGCGCTAAAGAGCGCGCGCAACTCAGTGGCACAAGCTAAAAAGCTAGCTCACTGTTCACTGTCTTCTCCAAATGACAAGAACAGCAAGAACTCTAAAGTTGAATCTAAGCTTCAATTGTCCATATCTTGGTCAAAACAAGTCCGAATCCAACTTTCCAAAGGTCAAAATTGGGTAGAATAAAATTCTCTACACCATGAAACCATCAAAACTTGAAAACAAAGAAGTTTGATAGATCAAAACCACCAAAATCCGAAAATAACTAATTTCTAGATCTACAAGAATTAAAGCCTCAAAATGGAAAATGACAAGTTCTAATGTGGTTTAGAATCATGAGGAGAAGCTAATGAAACCATCAAAAGGAGTTCTCTTGTGGAAGCAAGTTGCACTTGCCTATGGTGTTCTTGGTTGGTGGAGAAGAGTAATGGTGGGAGAAGGAGAAGTAAATGAGAATTATGGAGGAGAGAGAAGGTTGGTGGGGATAATAAAGAGGGGGGGTTGTGGTGGAAATGAAGGAGAAGCATAGGCTAAGGTATTCCACCCTTGGCCCATGATGAACCAAGCATTAGGCCGGCCGAACCAAGCCAACCCAAACCGAGAGTTAAACCAAGCCGAGAGCTAAACAAGGAATCATGCAATACAGAATAAAATACGTATACGTATCCCAAAATACGTAATACGAACACGGGCATTACAACTACCGTAAGTGTGTGGCGTGGCCCGAGTACAACGAGAGTTGATCTTGTGAACTTGTCTGTAAACTTCTCTGTACAGTTGTGGGGAGTTGAATAGGCATCCTTCGTATCTGTACTTGTTCTTATTCTTCCACAAAACCCACAAACCAGCGGCTGCGATGATCTGGTGGCTGTTGGAGTTTCCCCAGTTGGCAAGAAGATCGTTGAAGCCCCCGGCTTGTTGGTGTAGCACCCATCTAATGGAGAGGTCAGCCCATAGCTGGGACACGAAATCACCTGAACTCAGGATGTGTTCTACGGTTTTAGTACTTGGAGATGTACAGCAGTGGCATCTCGATGCGAGGCTATAGCCGATGGATGTAAGGGCGTCGTCGGTAGGGTGCTTCCTGTGGTACGCTCTCCAGATGAGAATATACCATTTATAAGGGATGGCGGATTGCCAGTAGGGTGCAAAGAAGGGATTAGGTTCTCCATTCCCTCTCTCCACCGTTCTGCTAGATGTTAACAAAAAATCACCGCCTTGGTTCGGGGACCACCTCAGCGTTCCCGAATCATTAGTGCTGTTGTTGTTCAAGTGGGGTTCCGCGAGGTTCCGGCCTAGGAGAATATGTCTCCAGTTGGTTGATGATCGGTTGTTGGCGTTGGCCATCGTGGGGTGGGAGTTCCAAAAAAATCTAGCCTTCATGAATCGGGACCACATCGATTTTTTCGTACGGAGCTTCCACCACTGCTTCATAGAACAAGTATCAACAATTTGCGTAAGTCTGCTGAATCCCATGCCACCCTCGCTGGTGTGTTTGGCCATGGAGTCCTAGATGGCCCATTGGTGCTTCTCTATACCTCCCTGGTGACCCAAAAGAATTTAGAGAAAAGGGTCTCGAGAGAGGATAATACCTTCTTCGGTGGAGAGCATACTGCCAGGGTGTAAATGGGGATGGAGGAGAGAACATACTTAATCAGGATCATCTTGCCTCCCGGGGATAGGGTGGCGTTGTGCCATCCCTCAATTTTATTTTTGATTTTGCTAACAAGACCGTCGAAAATGCCTGAGTTGGATTTGCCGTAAACCAGCGGGCTTCCAAGATAAGTGAACGGCGGGTAGGCTGTGGAGAAGGATGTTAAATTGGAGAGGGTGGCGGAGTGTTCCATGTCAGCTTTATGGCGGGTATAAATGACACTTTTGCCGAGGTTTACCCGTTGACCGGAACATCTGGTATATCTCTCAAGCGCTCGGTGAACCGCCTCCATAGACCTGATGTCACCAGCGAAGAAGATGAGGATATCGTCTGCATAGGTCAGATGAGTGATTAAGGGACATCTGGTGGTTGTGTAGAAATGGTGGAATCTTGACGAGTTGGCCAAGCTGTTGAGGTTTCTGCTAAGAGCTTCTGCCACGATGATAAAGATGGTAGAGGATAGAGGGTCTCCCTACCTAACTCCGCGACTGGCGTAGAAAAAACCCTCGGCTTGACCGTTGATAATGGTGGAGAACCAGGAGTTGCTGATGGATCTGAAGAGAACATCGGTCCACGTTTTCGATAAGCCAAAGGCCCTGAGCACCCAAATCAGAAATTGCCAGTCTAGACGGTCATAAGCTTTCTCCATGTCTAGTTTGATAGCCATGTTCCCTGTAGTGCCCCGCTCCGCGAAGGCACTAGATAAACAGAAAGATCGGATTGCTGGCTCTGCAACAGAAGACGATTAATCTGGGTGAGTGGACAAAGACTCATTTTATGATTCGCTTACGCCTTAAGAATCTGAGTTTTTGATTGAATGCTTTTTGTTAATAACAAGACTGTAATCTTGAGTATGCTTAAAAGAGAACCTGCCCCTTGTCTGCTAAGAAAAGAGATCTGTATCCTGCCTGAAAAGAAGATGGAATTGTTTATGACTTGCTCGATTTATGCATGATTCATTTGATATCGCATGCGCATTGGGGAATCCACTTAGTGACGAGCTGAACCCTAGAGAGTCACAGCGGCTAGCGACAAGCTGAACCCATGAGAGTCACAGCGGTTAGCGACGAGCTGAACCCAAGAGCGTCACAGCGGCTAGCGACGAGCTGAACCCATGCGAGTCACAGCGGTTAGCGACGAGCTGAACCCGTGGGAGGCACAGCGGCTAAGATGGAAATGATTGTGGCTTTTCAAAGATGTGTTTTCAAAAGAATGTAAACTGACTAATGCATTCATGAAATGAATCTAGGTAAAGAGTAGCAAGATCACATCACAAGAAAATGTTTTCTCACTAAATGAACAGTGATCGTTTCAGAAAAATGTAGCTCCTTTGTTCACAATTCACCAGTATGCTGATATACTGACCCATCATCAGTCTGCATGCAGGTGCACCATGCATCGAGAAGGATAGCCCGAAGCGATAGCCCGTGCCTCATCCTCAGGAGCCAGAAATCAGAAGAGATGCCAAGAGATGACATCTGTGCAAGAGTTTGGTTTTGTATATAAAAGGATGTAATGTATGGGAACGGGATCATTGTAATCTGTAAAGTTCTGAGAGAATGTAATATTGTATCAGAGAGAATCGAGAGCTTGTAATCTGTTCAAATGAAATCAATAAAGAAATGTTCTTGTTACCATTGTGTTCAATACTTGTATTCTGAAATATGTCCGCTGCTGCTTCAATTATCTGCGATACGTTCCGCTGCGTATTGTCAAACTTGTCTATCTTGTCTTGTTCCAGGTCTTGGCCTTGTGCAAGCGCAACTTAGGCTTGCACGGCATCACGCCTTAGCGAGGACGAACGGTCCCAAAGAGCCCGAAGCGAGGACAAAAGGGACTCTGCGGGATCGGGGCGTGACAGAATGGTATCAGAGCAACACGATCCTCTGGCCAATTTTGATTCAATTGAATTTGTACATGTCTTCTGATTGAAATTCTGTTGCCTATTCGATATCAATAATGAGATGAACGTTCCATACAAAAAGTCCGTAAATATTTTATGATGGTGAAGGATGAGGACTATCGCGGCTAAGGATATCGTAAGTTTCTCCTTAAGTTTCGAGGACGAAACTTCTTTTCGGTGGGTAATTATGTAGTGCCCCGCTCCGCGAAGGCACTAGATAAACAGAAAGATCGGATTGCTGGCTCTGCAACAGAAGACGATTAATCTGGGTGAGTGGACAAAGACTCATTTTATGATTCGCTTACGCCTTAAGAATCTGAGTTTTTGATTGAATGCTTTTTGTTAATAACAAGACTGTAATCTTGAGTATGCTTAAAAGAGAACCTGCCCCTTGTCTGCTAA
Organism: Iris pallida; assembly: GCA_029216955.1. Taxonomy (NCBI): domain Eukaryota; kingdom Viridiplantae; phylum Streptophyta; class Magnoliopsida; order Asparagales; family Iridaceae; genus Iris; species Iris pallida. Next base: position 5,707,840 of record JANAVB010013395.1, on the reverse strand, counting down.
GAAAAGAGATCTGTATCCTGCCTGAAAAGAAGATGGAATTGTTTATGACTTGCTCGATTTATGCATGATTCATTTGATATCGCATGCGCATTGGGGAATCCACTTAGTGACGAGCTGAACCCTAGAGAGTCACAGCGGCTAGCGACAAGCTGAACCCATGAGAGTCACAGCGGTTAGCGACGAGCTGAACCCAAGAGCGTCACAGCGGCTAGCGACGAGCTGAACCCATGCGAGTCACAGCGGTTAGCGACGAGCTGAACCCGTGGGAGGCACAGCGGCTAAGATGGAAATGATTGTGGCTTTTCAAAGATGTGTTTTCAAAAGAATGTAAACTGACTAATGCATTCATGAAATGAATCTAGGTAAAGAGTAGCAAGATCACATCACAAGAAAATGTTTTCTCACTAAATGAACAGTGATCGTTTCAGAAAAATGTAGCTCCTTTGTTCACAATTCACCAGTATGCTGATATACTGACCCATCATCAGTCTGCATGCAGGTGCACCATGCATCGAGAAGGATAGCCCGAAGCGATAGCCCGTGCCTCATCCTCAGGAGCCAGAAATCAGAAGAGATGCCAAGAGATGACATCTGTGCAAGAGTTTGGTTTTGTATATAAAAGGATGTAATGTATGGGAACGGGATCATTGTAATCTGTAAAGTTCTGAGAGAATGTAATATTGTATCAGAGAGAATCGAGAGCTTGTAATCTGTTCAAATGAAATCAATAAAGAAATGTTCTTGTTACCATTGTGTTCAATACTTGTATTCTGAAATATGTCCGCTGCTGCTTCAATTATCTGCGATACGTTCCGCTGCGTATTGTCAAACTTGTCTATCTTGTCTTGTTCCAGGTCTTGGCCTTGTGCAAGCGCAACTTAGACTTGCACGGCATCACGCCTTAGCGAGGACGAACGGTCCCAAAGAGCCCGAAGCGAGGACAAAAGGGACTCTGCGGGATCGGGGCGTGACAGAATGGTATCAGAGCAATACGATCCTCTGGCCAATTTTGATTCAATTGAATTTGTACATGTCTTCTGATTGAAATTCTGTTGCCTATTCGATATCAATAATGAGATGAACGTTCCATACAAAAAGTCCGTAAATATTTTATGATGGTGAAGGATAAGGACTATCGCGGCTAAGGATATCGTAAGTTTCTCCTTAAGTTTCGAGGACGAAACTTCTTTTCGGTGGGTAATTATGTAGTGCCCCGCTCCGCGAAGGCACTAGATAAACAGAAAGATCGGATTGCTGGCTCTGCAACAGAAGACGATTAATCTGGGTGAGTGGACAAAGACTCATTTTATGATTCGCTTACGCCTTAAGAATCTGAGTTTTTGATTGAATGCTTTTTGTTAATAACAAGACTGTAATCTTGAGTATGCTTAAAAGAGAACCTGCCCCTTGTCTGCTAAGAAAAGAGATCTGTATCCTGCCTGAAAAGAAGATGGAATTGTTTATGACTTGCTCGATTTATGCATGATTCATTTGATATCGCATGCGCATTGGGGAATCCACTTAGTGACGAGCTGAACCCTAGAGAGTCACAGCGGCTAGCGACAAGCTGAACCCATGAGAGTCACAGCGGTTAGCGACGAGCTGAACCCAAGAGCGTCACAGCGGCTAGCGACGAGCTGAACCCATGCGAGTCACAGCGGTTAGCGACGAGCTGAACCCGTGGGAGGCACAGCGGCTAAGATGGAAATGATTGTGGCTTTTCAAAGATGTGTTTTCAAAAGAATGTAAACTGACTAATGCATTCATGAAATGAATCTAGGTAAAGAGTAGCAAGATCACATCACAAGAAAATGTTTTCTCACTAAATGAACAGTGATCGTTTCAGAAAAATGTAGCTCCTTTGTTCACAATTCACCAGTATGCTGATATACTGACCCATCATCAGTCTGCATGCAGGTGCACCATGCATCGAGAAGGATAGCCCGAAGCGATAGCCCGTGCCTCATCCTCAGGAGCCAGAAATCAGAAGAGATGCCAAGAGATGACATCTGTGCAAGAGTTTGGTTTTGTATATAAAAGGATGTAATGTATGGGAACGGGATCATTGTAATCTGTAAAGTTCTGAGAGAATGTAATATTGTATCAGAGAGAATCGAGAGCTTGTAATCTGTTCAAATGAAATCAATAAAGAAATGTTCTTGTTACCATTGTGTTCAATACTTGTATTCTGAAATATGTCCGCTGCTGCTTCAATTATCTGCGATACGTTCCGCTGCGTATTGTCAAACTTGTCTATCTTGTCTTGTTCCAGGTCTTGGCCTTGTGCAAGCGCAACTTAGGCTTGCACGGCATCATGCCTTAGCGAGGACGAACGGTCCCAAAGAGCCCGAAGCGAGGACAAAAGGGACTCTGCGGGATCGGGGCGTGACAGAATGGTATCAGAGCAACACGATCCTCTGGCCAATTTTGATTCAATTGAATTTGTACATGTCTTCTGATTGAAATTCTGTTGCCTATTCGATATCAATAATGAGATGAACGTTCCATACAAAAAGTCCGTAAATATTTTATGATGGTGAAGGATGAGGACTATCGCTGCTAAGGATATCGTAAGTTTCTCCTTAAGTTTCGAGGACGAAACTTCTTTTCGGTGGGTAATTATGTAGTGCCCCGCTCCGCGAAGGCACTAGATAAACAGAAAGATCGGATTGCTGGCTCTGCAACAGAAGACGATTAATCTGGGTGAGTGGACAAAGACTCATTTTATGATTCGCTTACGCCTTAAGAATCTGAGTTTTTGATTGAATGCTTTTTGTTAATAACAAGACTGTAATCTTGAGTATGCTTAAAAGAGAACCTGCCCCTTGTCTGCTAAGAAAAGAGATCTGTATCCTGTCTGAAAAGAAGATGGAATTGTTCAGGTGGGAGAGGTTCGATATGAGACCAAAGTCAGCAAAGCAATTGTTCACTAGGGCACAATTTAGCCGAGAGTATTGACGCCTGGCTCCTTTCTGCATGTTACACCAGGTGAATGTGTTACCGGAGAACGGGATAGGGGACATGTGGGTGTTAAAAATGAAGTTGTTGAAGTCGGCCATAGACGGCGGAAGAGGGGGCGGCCCCCGGACTTCTCCTCTCCGCTAGAGATTGTGTTGAAGTCGCCACACATATCCACGGGGAATATTAAGGAGAAGGTGGGTATCCGTCAGGGTGTCCCAAAGCCTCTTGCGGTCGTTGATGTCGCAACTGCCATGCACAACTGATAGAAGGGATCTGTGCTGGAGGGTTGGGTGCTCGATCCAGCAGGACAGAGCTTGTCTGGAGTCTTGCATGTCGCCAAATTTGACGTCGGCGGAGAAGAAGATCTAGATATCGTTGCACCCGGCGAACGCGGAGGGGAATTAGAGTTGCAGTTGGAATGCTTTGAGTTTTTTTAGTACTTTGGGTTCGATGATAATCAGGATGTCGATCCAATGTAGTTTCTTGAGGCTGATAAGTCTGTTCATAGTGGCTTTTTTGGCAATCCCATGAACGTTCAACGAGAGGATGCTAAGCATTGGTGGGGGGTTGTGGAGCTTCACAGCCGATCTTGTGGTCATGGCCGTGGCCTTTTTGGAGTTTTTTTCTTTTTGTTATGGGGTTTTTCCAGAGATATCGTGGCTTTGTTCGTGGTGTCTACGCTTTCCTCATTCTCTTTTTGGGTAACCATTTATGTAATTTTCGTCTGTGGGTTATCTTATGACTCAGTATCAAGAAGGGCACAAAGGGTGTTAGAAAGGTCTAGGAGACTTGCTTCCTTGGCTTGCTGGAGTCAGTCTGCGGCATCCACTTCGAGGATGGCTAGGATGTTATTGGAGGTGCTGTCGTTGTTCCTGTTGTGATCTTCACCCACGCGGGGGGAAGGAGACCCTTGTGAGGATGTGTGCGGGCTAGTGGCCTCCAGCTCCGCTTTATCTTCGCCCAGAATGTGGGCTTCTGTGGGGTGGATATCAGCGATATGCTCATTCTCTGAAGGTGGGGGTGTCTTCTTCTGTGACTGAGAGGATGTCGAACGGATTGTGGAGAGGGATGGCCTTCGGGTCGTGGGGCACGATTGCCTGGTTGATTGAGGGGTTTAAGCTGGGGCTGGTGGAGTTCTCGCTATCGGTGAGCTGGGGATGGAGGCTTGGAAGAGGGGGGATGTAGCTGAAAGATCCCCATGGGCCGGCATAGAGGGTTATGTCTTGCGAAGGGTTGGCTTCTTGAGTTCCGGGTGGACTTTGTAGCAAAACTTGGTGAGGTGTCCTCTCATCTGGCAGTGTCTACAGAAGATAATATTGTTGTCATATACTAGCAGCTGTGGCTGCTTCGTGCCTCCTAGATCTAGAAGAATTTGTGCTGGCGGATCTGTGGACAGGTCGAGTTCCACGTAAATCTTTGCGTAGTTCCCTTTGGAGAGGTTGCGAGTTTCTTCCGTGATAGCCACGAGAGTCCCGAACGAGCTTGCAATCCTTTTGAGGGCTGTCGACATGAAGCAAACGAGGAAGAGGTTGGGGAGGGTGATCCAAGCCGATATTTTGGTCGAGTCAGCTCTAGCGTTGAAGCTAGGGGACCATTTGGCGATCTTGACGGACTGGTTGCCAATGGTAGGGGATCCTTTGGCCCACAATGTGGAGAAGTCGTGATCCGAGGAGAGGTAAAGAAATATTGTTTGGGGTCTAGCGGTACGACCTTGAAAGCTGAGGTGAGCCCCCATCCTGTGATGGCTCTTGCGCTATGGTGATCTTCGGGCATCCTACCTGGAACTTTAGGACGAACGTCCTCGCGAAGCTGTAGGAGAGGGAGGAGTTCTCATCGGAGGAGAAAGGGATCTGAATGGTATGGCCGTCGAAAGGAGCCTGGAAGACGATGTCCGGGAGCTCAATGTCCACTGGAGGGGGGCAAGGATGCCATGCGGTCCGGGCGCAGAGCCTCTGCATAAGAGGCTGGCTGAGGAGTCGCAGAGAGAAGATGACTGGGCGGGGGGTGGGGGAGGAAAGGGATGGTGGGGAGGGTGTGGCAATGGCGCCGCCTAGCGGGGGAGTGCCACCAACGGGAGGGCCACTGGGGCACACGAATCCGGGGGGTGCTAGGGGGACTAAGGAAGCGACGTCGAACAAATAAGGATAATCGGCCGTATGCGCCAGGGCCTGCCTACCAGGCGCATAGGGGAGCGATGCGCTCAGGGCCGCAAAGGAAGGCGCATATTCCCCGAGGCGACTGACCGAAAGGGATGGCGCGGGGGGAGATCCTTACGAAGAAAGTGGCGGCTGAGAAAGAGTGCCCTAGGGCGCAAGAGACAGCCCAGGGGAGACGGACGGGGGCTCTGCGCCCAGGTAGGCGGATAGGGGTGTGGGCGCATATGCCCCAAGAATACGGCCAAGGCAGGTGGGCGCAGATGGGGGGCTTCGATAGGAGCGGGAACAGCGGCCTCCTGAAGGCGCATGACCGACGCGGCTGCGGAGGGCGCATAAGTGGCCCTGGCAATGGGCACATGAGAGGGCCCATCGGGCACAGACTCCGGGACGAGCAGCGGCTGCATGCCCAGAGCGGGCTCGGGGGCGCATGAACAACGGCCCGCGAAAGGGGTCTGTGGGCGCATGAGCCGCACCCCAGATGGGGGAAATTTGAATTTCGAATTTCCGTAGGAGGGCGGGAAGGCCCGACCTCCGAGGGGCAGCTCGACGAGAGGCGGCTGTGTCCAGCAAAGCAACGCCGCGGGCCTTCGGGATGCCCCATGGCCACCTGAGCGGTGCGACCGTGTGCGTCGAGAGCGGAGGCCCGACACTCCCGGTCTGACTAACCGGATGAAGGCGGAGGGGCTCGCAAGGCCACCGCAGGGCAGCCGCAATCCGGAGAGGAGGAGGAGGGTGGACGGCACCGATCACCGACAGGTGAGCCTCCGACTACCCCGAGAGTGCTGGCCGGGAAGGAACACAGCCCCTTCTAACGGGGGCACACCGACCGGAAGGGAACAACTCCTGCGTGCAGTGGGAGGACCAACGGAAGGTGCGCCTCCGACACGAAGGGGGGGGCGGCGCCCGGCCAGAGGCACGCGGCTCCGCCGTCGGGGGCGGTCGGAAGAGGCGATCATGTACTCAAGAGGTGCGTAAGAGAGGGAGCAGCTTGAGAACGGGAGCTATATTATTATTATTATTATTATTATTATTATTATTATTATTATTATTATTATTATTATTATATATATATATATATATATATATATATATATATATATATATATATATATATATTTAGAGGGATCTATATTATATATATATATATATATATATATATATATATATATATATATATATATATATATATATATATATATTATATAAAATATAAAATATAAAATATTTATATAATATATATATATATATATATATATATATATATATATATAAAATTTATGTATATATATATATATATATATATATATATATATATATATAAACACATACTATCAAAAAATATATATATATATATATAAACACATACATACTATCAATAGTATATAAATATGTATAAATAGATATACATAATAATATATTTATTTATATATATATGTAGAAATACATATAAAATATATAAATATATATATAATAGTAGTATATATACAGTATACTAGTATACATATATACATAAAATATAAATAAGTATATAACAATATTAAAATATAAAAAATATATATATACATACACACATATATACATACACACATATACATATATATATATGTATATATATATATATATATATATATATATATATATATATATATATATATATATTACATATAAAATATATAATAGTAGTATATGTACAGTATACTAGTATACATATATACATAAAATATAAGTAAGTATATAACAGTATTAAAATATACAAAATATATATATATAATTAAAATCCAACCCAAATCCATTGGGCCAAAACCCGATCCAAACCAGAAATGAACACTAACTAAACCTGTTACTGTGTGGGTTAAACCCGAACACAATAACCCAAACCCAAACCAAAGTTTCGTGTCCTGACAGTTAGGGACACGAAATGATTGCATCTGACACGAGTCTTGGGTCTGATGTGAATACCCATGTTCTGACACGATTCTCCCATGTCCAAGGCCACAGACGTACTCCACGACATGAGACGATACGGGTATGTGAAAACGAGGCACAAAGTCGAAGCTGAGGTGAAACGACACGTACGTATCCGGCAATGGTTGGCGTTCGGGGCTGCTGCGCAGCTGAGGAGACGTCTGGATGCCCGGAGAAAATAGGGACGCATTCGCCTCGTCGAGGCGAATATTTTGGTGGTGGTGGCTCATCGAAAAGTGGACGGTGGCGACGCCTAGATCAAATCTAGGGTTCCGGCGACTCGTCGGAGAATAATGGGCTAGGGCGGTGGATGGGGTAGTCGAAATGTTGTGGAAAGTTAGGGTTTTGAATGGAAGGGTTTATAGGGAAGATACGGGGTTTAGATTAGGGTTTCGATCGCCGGATTAGGGTTTAGGGTTAGGGTTACGGCGAGGTCGACGGAGGAAAACGACAGAACGAAGGCGGTAGTCGTCGAGTGATTTTGCACAAAAACCCTCGACAATTAGAATTTTACAAAACACTCCATCGCCTTATAGTATGCAATTTCTAATTTGCAAACTAACCCCCCGCTGTGTTCTGTAAAATTTAAATTTGCACAGACAAATCAAATATTATAGTTTGAGTTAAAAACATTTAAATTAATTGCAAACTGCTATAAAAACAAATTAATAAATTACAAAATGATATTTTAGGTTTTAAAAATCATTTAGAAATTCTAAAAAATTCCTAATAATTATAATAAATTATTTTATATAATAAATTATTTTAAGGCTAAAAATATTATTTGCGTTTAAAAGCCCTTAATTTAAAATAAATAAATAACACGGGCTTACAAATCTTCCCTCCTTGAAAAATTTTGTCCTCAAAATTTACAGGGATAGAAGATTCTACAAACAATTAATATAACAAGCAATTCAAGCAATGACTAAAACTACTATTAAGACTAACCTCTAAGGTATCAAGTGGACACGGATGGCCCTCTCGCGACTGGTGGATCGAATAAGTAAGGATATCTATCCCTCATATCTGACTCCCTCTCCCAAGTAGATTATCCTTGAGAGTGACGGCTCCAAGCTACTCGGACTAAGGGTATGACTTTGTTTCTCAGCCTCTTCTTTCTCCGATCTAATATCTCCACTGGCTCCTTAGTAACTGCAAGACTCGGTCCGATCTCCAACTCTGAATGGTCCAGTACATGGCTGGGGTCAGAAACGTATCTTTTTAGCTGAAAACATGAAAGACATCATGAACTCCCGCTAGGTTGGGTGGTAGTGCAACCCTGTAAGCTGCATCTCCGATCCTGCCGAGTATCTCGAACAGTCCAATGTATCTAGGGCTAAACTTGCTGCCTCATCCGAATCGGATCGTCCCTCTGGTAGGTGATATCTTCACCAACACCATATCTCCGTCGACGAACTCCATCGGTCTGCGACTAGCATCGACCCAGTGTTTCTGCCTGTCCTGAGCAACTCTGAGTCTATCTCTGATCATCCTGACTTTTTTTGCTGCCTCTGTGATCATCTCCGGCCTAAGCATCACTCTATCTCCAACGTTATCCCAAAAGAGCGGTGTACGACATCGTCGTCCATATAGTGCCTCGAATGGAGACATACCGATGCTGGCTTGGTAGCTGTTGTCGTATGAAAACTCTACCAAGTGAAGATGACTCTCCCATGATCCTCCAAAGTCCAGTACACAAGTCCTCAACATGTCCTCGATCATCTGAATCGTCCTCTCGGATTGTCCATTAGTCTGTGGATGGTACGCTGTACTAAACTTGAGCCGACTGTCCAACTCCTCCTATAAGCTCCTCCAGTAATAGGATGTGAATCTATTGTCCCGGTCCGATAAGATGCTCACCGGTACTCCATGCAAGTGAACTATCTACTGCATGTATAGCTCTGGCAACTTTTCGGTGGAAAGTCCCACCTTGAAGGGTATAAAATGAGCACACTTCGTCATCCTATCAACGATAATCCATACGGCATCCTTCCCTCTCTCCTTGGGAACGAGGAAGCCCTGAGATAAAGTCCATCGTAATGTGTTTCCACTTCCACTTGGGAATGGGTAACGGCTGTAATAGACCAGCTGGCTCTGACGCTTCGCCTTTACCTGCTGGCAAACTAGGTACCTCGAAATAAAGCGTAATACATGTATCTTCATCCCGTGCCACCAGACATGCTCCCGCAAGTCACAGTACTTTTTGTTAGCACCGGGTGAATAGAATATCGCGACCGATACGTCTTCTGCAAGATTGCCTTTATCAGCTCACCCTTCAGCACGCATAACCGGCTATCGTGCCTCGAAGATCTATTCTTTGCTAAGTCATGAAGCAATCCAGCTAAAGCCTGAACTCTGAGTCTGCAGAGGCGCTCATCTGTAGACTGAGTCTCCTTGATCTGCTCCATCAGACCTGACTGAATATCCAGCACCATCATCTGTATCCCTGATCCTGGCTGAATCATCTCAATACTGAGCTTCTCCAGATCTTTCCACAAATGTTGATCCATCATCAGATACCATGCCATCGGATGCCTGCTCATCACATATTCTACCATATTTGCCTTTTCGGGGTGATACTGCAAATCGATGTCGAAGTCCTTCATCAACTCCAATAATCTTCTCTGCCTCATGTTCAGCTCCTTATGTGTGAACACATACTTCAAGCTCTTGTGGTCTATGAAGATTTCTACTCGCTCTCCGTATAAGTAGTATTTCCACAACTTGAGTGTAAAGATCATCGCAGCTAACTCCAGGTCGTGAGTAGGATAGTTCTGTTCATGAGTCCGTAATTACCTAGAAACGTTGGCAATCACTTTCCCATGCTGCTGTAAAACACATCCTAGCCCCTTTTTCGAAGCGTCGCTATAAATGGTGAAACCTCCTGATCCTGAAGGTAATGTCAAAATTGGTGCAGTTGTTAATCTCCTCTTCAGCTCATCAAATGCTTCCTAGCAGTCCTCTGACCAGATGTACTCTGCGTCCTTTCGTGTCAATTTCGTCATAGGTTCAGCTATTCTAACAAAGTCCTGGACAAACTTTCTGTAATAGCCTGCTATAAGAAACTTCTGATCTCTTAAATTGATGTCGGAGCCTTCCATGTTTTGTTGGCAGCAATCTTTCTGGGATCCACTGAGATCCCCTCTTCAGTGACCACATGACCTAGAAATTCCACTTGGTCAAGAAAGAACTTGTACTTCGACAATTTATCATACAACCTCTTCTTCCTCAGAATCTCCAGAATTGTCCGCAAGTGTTCTTCATGCTCTTCTGGCATCTTCGAGTATATCAGGATGTCGTCGATAAATACTACGACAAATTTATCCAGATAGTGGTGAAATGTCTTGTTCATCAAGTTTATAAAGACAGTTGGCACATTTGTGAGACCAAATGGCATCACCAAAAACTTGTACTGCCCATACTTGGTGTTGAACGCAGTCTTCTAGATGTCTTTAGCTCTGACCTTCACCTGGTGGTATCCTGACCTCAAGTCTATCCTGGAGAACACCTTCGCCCCACTCAACTGGTCGAACAAATCATCTATCCAAGGCAGAGAATATTTGTTCTTAATGGTGATGGCATTCAACGCCTGGTAGTCAATGCACAACCGGACTGTACCATCCTTCTTCGGCATAAAGAGTACTGGTGCTCCCCATGGAGAAGTACTAGATCGGATGAAACCCTTTCTCAATAGGTCATCGATCTGCTCCTTCATCTCTACGGCCTCCTTGGGGTTCACTCTATAGCAAGCCCGGGATAATGGTGTTGAGCCCGGTACTAAATCTATAGTAAACTCCACATCTCTGTCATATAAAAATCTTTGAAGTTCCTCTGGAAATACATCCATAAACTCCCCAATGATAGGGTGTGGCAGTGCTAGCTTCCCAACTGTAGCACAACAGTTTATCTCTAGGCTGATCTCCGGCCCTGTCTTCCTGATACTTAATAGTGTCATTCCTGGGGGACTGAACAGAATACTACCCTCATGACAGTCTATAGCTGTGTGAGCGTAGCTAAGCCAATCCATTTCCAATATGAATCATATCCGAGAAGTGGCATCACAAAGAAACGTCCCCTAAACTCTCTTCCTGCTATAGTAATAGAGCATCTATAGATAGCTCTAATGGGTACTGGTCTGCCTCCTGTCATTACTCTACTCATCTCCTTGGTGGGTGTAGCTACTAAATAGTATTTTTGCAAAAATTATAATGAAAGAAAGCTATATAATACACAAGAATCAAACAAGCATATGGCTAGAAAAGTATATAAACAAACATGACCTGTGATAACATCGGCCAAATAATCTGGCTCCGAAACCTGCTCCGACTCTGCCTCAAGAGCTAGACGATAAGCCTTCTCCTGGGGCCCTTTCTGCTACAGCTACAGATGCTGTCCAAATGGCTGCTGCTGGGTTGGAAGCGGTGGTCCCCTAGGTGGTCCAGTGCCTGGCGCCCTCACTGCTGGACAATCTTGAAGCTGATGGATAGTAGACCCACAAGCTAAGTACTGTCTTAACCTCTTCCTGCAGATGGCATAGTCATGCCCTGGCCTCCTACAGTATGAACACACAGCTCCCTTCTACTGCTGTGGTCCCGGAGCTCTAACAGGTGGTGTTGGATGATGTTGTACGGGAGGAAGGTATGACTGCTGGTGCGACGTCAGTGCTCTCGGCTGGAAAGCCTGGCGCTTGGAAAGTCTCTCGTTGTGTCCGAAAGCTGGCCTCTTGTAAGACAGAAGATGCTCCTCTATCCTCCGGACCAACACCAGGATTTGGTAGTAGTCAGTCATCCCGTTTGCCACTAGGAGGATGCCGATGTCTGGGACAAGACCATGGCAAAATTTACATGCCATCTCCTCTGGGTCTAAAATTAGGCTAGAGTCAAACGGTTCAAACAACTAAACTCTGCTGCATACTCGTTAACAGAACGGTTTCCTTGCTGGAGGTTCTGGAATTATAGTCCCATGGCTACTCTAGCGGTTAGTCAAGAAGAATTTATTCTTGAACTGGATCTTGAACTGATCCCATGTAGCTCCCCCGCTCGTAAATAGTGGCTCATTCCTGAACCAGACTCCTGCTAAGTCTGTCAGCAGAAATCCCGCTGCCTCGACCTAAAGGTTACCCGACAACCTAGCTCCGAGGAGCTTCCTCTCTACTAAGTCCAACCAGTCATCTACGACTATGATGCCCTCAGTCTCCATGAACTCCTTGGGGTTCAAGTTCATGAAGTCCTTGATATTCCCCTCTCTCGGTCGTAGCTCTACCGGTGGTGGGATCATGGTACGCTCCGTAGAGCGCTCCATGCTTTGGCGAAGTAAGGTGGTCTGCTCCTGATGGGTCATTAGGAACCTCTGGATCAAAGTAAGTAACTGGTTTCCGTCGAGAATGACAGAAGTCTGGACAGGTATAGCAATAGGTAATGGTGGAAGTATTTGGTCCTACTGGGACTGTGATGTAGGAGGTGGTTGAGGCATCTGGGTTGGTGGATTTATGGAGTGGGGGTGTATAGTAGGTGGAGGTGGAAGTGCTTCGGTAAACTGGTCGACCAGCTAGATAGGAAGTGCGCCATTTTCTGGTGTAGCATACTGGGATGATCGTGTGAGCACCATCTTATAGAAAATAAAAGAACTATAAGAACTTTTTAAGTAAACAATCACAAACAAAAAATCTAATTTATAATAATGGTCTTACGTTGTGATGAGTTTCCTATGTTACAATCCTAGGAATCCTCTAGGTGTTCTAGATGTTGTTCCTAGTATTATCAAGTTATCCTATAATCCTAGTTGCAGGTATGCTTGGTGTAACCAAACAATTTTAAGTCTAGGACCTGCATGGGCCACCACCAAAAATATGTCATGTGGCATGTCCAGCCTACCCAAATTATTGGGACGGATTGAGGCATGTCCAGCCTACGCTTGAGTTAGAGCATAGTAAGTTTTTTTTAAAAAAGTATACAGTAAAGGATCAAGTGTGCTAACAGTTCTATTTGTCATATTGAAGAAATCATCACAACACAGCATCTAAAATACAAATATGTTTAAAATACATAGCCAAAATATAAAACTGGATACAAAGTCCAATAACAAAAATACATAGTCTAAACAGTCATGCTCTCAAAGTCCAGAGCAACCAAAACTACAAACTATACGAGGTTTCCCGGTACACCTCGTGGGCTAAGGCCTGATCCTCAATGGTGGCCCCATAATAGAAATCACGTAGCAACTCCTCCTCGGTAAGTATACCTGCAATGTTTTCTGTCAGGAAGGGAGCAAGTAATATTCTACAAACTAAATATACTGAGCATAGAATGAAAAGAGATATAATAAACAAAAATCATGACATATCATAATCTATCATGTGGAAGATACATTTGTCATGACGACAGATGTACATGTAATATTTAAAACTGAAGCAGGCACGTGATCATCAATAGGTATAAAATGTACCGGTGTACAAGTCTACATGTAATAAAATGTACGTATGTAGAAGTCTACAAGCATAGGTGTACATACATACAGAAATGCGAGATAATAGCCTACGATAAGGTATACATGTAATGCGACCTTGCTCGGTACATACGTACGGGAGAAGGGGGCATGATCATGTACTCAGCTATCAGTTTCTCCATAACCCAAGTTATAACATGTGAGAAATACAAGAATAGTTTAAAACATGTAAAAGATACTGAGAGCAGTTTAAAATATGTGAAGCATACGGTAGGTACATAGAAACATGTAAGATAAGATTTTTAGTTCAAATAACTGTATTAACGCAATTCATTATCATATGCAGTAAATAGAGTTTGTAGGGGTACTTGCCTCGTACAAAGCAAGGATATGAATATGAAGCTGTAGATGTCCGGTGTCCTGTCACTGTTTAAAAGGATATACAATCTTAGTTTCCATACTAAGCTGAAGACTGCGACACTAGTGGTATGACACGACTTTCTAACTAGACACCTAGCCAAGTGATGACTTTAGCATAAGAGACCAATTTGGGGTGATAGAATATCTAAACCAACTTTTTAGGGTCTCTATACTAAGGTAGGGTAAGGTCCCAATACTAAAACATCCCAAAAACACACATAACTTCACAAGACATAATTATTTAATTAATAAATTAAACTGTACACTGTCTTCCAACAATTATTAAGATAGTCAAAGTTCTCCAATATATATAAAATAAAGTACCATAATGATCCTTGTTAATTATAGAAATTTATACTAATTTTTCAGGAATTTATAAGTTACTATAGATATTTATTAAAAATCAGTAAACATAAGTACTTTAAAATAAGTTCAATTTTCCTATTTTTATAAAATAGCTAAATTACAAATTAAATCTTGGAAAAAATATATAAAATTAGCTAAATTAACATAGCATTTAAATACAATTTTTCCCAGATTTTTACAGTAACGTAAATTGTCTAAATATTCAAATACAGCAAAGTATAGTTTCTGAAAATAAATAATTAATTATTAATGTATTGTCCACGTATACAAAATGAACCAAAGTCCAGATACGGACCCAAGGCTATGAATCAACTCCGATAAGACTCGTACTGGCCATAATTAACAGAATACATAAAAATACAAAATTAAGTACGTAAGTAAATAATAATATAAATATATTTTAATGCAGTAAAATATACATGTCAATATATCTATTGAAATAATATAACATGTAATTTACAGATATTAAATACAGCATATATATATATTTTACATATATATATATATATATATAATATATTATATATATAATATATAATAATATATATATATATATAATATTATAATATATATATATATATATATATATATATCTAATATATAATATAT